>VZRO01005791.1:141453-430360 GCA_013397915.1 Daphoenositta chrysoptera | reverse complement strand
TTTTTTTTTTTTTTAATATACTGTTCTGGCATTTCTTCTTGTAATTTCATTTTCTGGAGAGCAAAGCATTTTATGAGTCAAGAAATGTTTGTTAGGAAATTGAAAAACTTTTCTGGTCGAAGAGTTATTTAGTGAAAGGTAGCAATTTTCTCTTTCATCATGAGCTTTCATTATGAATACAATAAAAGAATTAAAAAGATATTATAACCTCCTTTGTTGTAGCTTCTTGCTGCATTCATTTTTACCTATCCACCTTTTTGTCGTCTTGCCCAAATCATCACCACAACAGATAACTCCTGTTCACAGCAAAAATTAAGCAGATCGTGACTTAAGGCCAGAAGTTAAACAACATTTGAAAACTGTTTCAGTAGCAGGGAAGGGGTTGGGGGGAATAATTCCTTTGGAAACAGTGCTCACAAATTAGCTGCTCTTGACTTTATGGATATTAAATATGCTTGTCCTTTTGATGCAAAACTAATAACTTGCTGAGTAGTCTAAATTGCACTTTTCTTTTGTATGATAGCAGAATCTTACTTCATCAAACAGTCCTCACTTTCTGTTTGCTAACACAATCCAACAGGAGAGACAAAATGAAGCTTTCTTTTTCTAGGGAGACAATAATTTCTTTGCAATTAACCTCTTCTTGCTCTAAAAAGACTCAATCTGTTCATGATTATAACAAAGTGTGAAGTCTCTATAGAATTTTTACTGTGATCTGTGAGAATATGAGCAATAGAGCTGCAGACACCTTCTAAGCAAGATGTTTGACTTTTACCTCTGAGCAACAGTGAGACAAATTTAGGAATGTTATTTTCTACACGTGGTACTGGTGGCTTCAAAGCTGGTACAGTGTTGGCTGCTGGGTCAGTTAGCTGGAAATGCTGGCCTGCCCAGGACCCCCTAGTGTTTTTACCTACTGTCTGTCCTATGTCTACTCTTTCATCTCTTTGGAGCAGGGACCATAACTTGTTTTGTAGATGTGAAGTGCTTGGTCTTATTATGGTTTTGGTACAGGATTCTTTAGCATCTTTAAAAGTTACATTTTTAAATTTAAATTTAAATTTAAATTTTTTAATTTAAAATTTAACATTTACTCAGTTTTCAATATTATTATTAATAATAAAGACCATGGCACAGGGAGAGCAACTCAAAAAACACTTAGGGGCAAGAAAAAGATGTGGGTGTAAGGGATTTTTTTTTTTAGAAGATGATTAACGCACCCAAAAGACAACAAAGGTGGTTTGATTAAGAGTGAAGAACTCTTTCATCTGGTATTGAAAGGGGTAGCAGGAATCAAGACCTGGAAGTTAAAAACTAATAAATTCAAACTGGAAGTAAAGTGTAGGCATTAGGTGTAAGGGTGCTGGACTAGGGAACTAGTGGAACAGAAAGCTGAAGAGTGATGAGAGGAGGAAAAAGAAGTCATGTTGTTGATTTCCTGCCATTACTAGAAAATGGAGTTTTGGCAAATTTGATGGCATGATAAAATAACAGCTGTAATTTGTTTTAATGTGGTTACTGGAACCCAAGTCTAGGATTTTTGACTTTTTTTAGTAGGCTATAGTGCATAATGTGGCAACTTAAAAGTCTGGGCAAATGTGACAATAAACAACAAATATTAAAGTAATTTGGATTATTGTCATAGGAATAAGTTGCCATAGGTTAAAATATTTTTTATTTATTTCCACAAGAAATTTTTTTATTTATTTCCACAAGAAAAAGAATAAAAACAAAATTTTAAAAATATCTCCCATTTCAGAAACTCTGCATCTCTTCTGAGATTGGAGAGCTTTGTTAGCTGTTTTTTTTGGTGTGTTCACAGCACTTGGTTTCCCAGGAATATAAAAATACAGCAAACTTCCTTCTTGCAATGCTGAACCTTGGAACAGGCTGCCCAGGAAGTGGTTGAATCACCATTTCTGGAGGCATTTAAAAGATGTGTAGATGTGGCACTTTGGGACCTGGTTTAGTGGTGGACTTAGCAGTGCTAGATTTACAGTTGGAATTGATTGCCTTAGAGATGTTTCTGACCTAAATGATTCTGAGATTCTACTCGAGCCTTGAAGAAGGAAACTAGACAAAATCTTGTAATAAAATTCAGGGGTTTAAAGTTCACTTGAAATGCTGCAGAGGAAAGGAGCTTCAGAGAGCTGAGATGTTTGCTGCTTTTCGAGAGCAATTTCTGTGCATTTTAAGGGCTAGACATTGTTCAGGGACATTTTAATTCTGAGCAGGTCGAAGTTACGAGAAAAATAATCTTTGAATCCATTTTGGACCTCCTCATTTCATTCTATGGTAATATTTTGTAAATATAGTTTTCCTAAAAGTGGCGAAAATCTCTTGTATTTTATAGCAAACCATGCTTCAAATCTGAAGTTAGCCCTTATGGTTTCACAGCACTGCCACGCATCAGACTGGAAATTTGGCAGCTGCTCCTTTTCAAAGAGTAAAGTTGCTTAATGAATTGTACAGAGAATTGAACAATGTATAAAAGACCATTTTTTTTAAATGGCAAATTTTAGTGTATATTAATGGTTTTTTGTATATTCCAGAAATGTTTGTGTTGGCAAAGGTAAAAGGTTTTCGGAGTGAAAGATAAGATGTATTGCAGGTGAAGAGATGCACCTCTTCCAAAGGAAGGCAGAAAGATTTTGGGGGTTGAGGACAATTGCATTAGCAGGTTCTCTGATGAAATGAAAACAGCATAAACTACTAATTCCTGTAGTTCCCAAGACCGGGCTGTCCTTGGAAAGGCCAGTAAATGTGTAGTATTCTGGGAAATGCACAAGGCCTTGCAAAAAATACTCCCTTCACTGAGCAGCTGAATATCCTTGTGAAAACCCCTTACTGGATTGGCTCTGAGGTGGTGAATGTGCCATTAATTGTCTCTGGTGATCCCTGCACGTGAAGATTCATGGATGCTTGCACAGCACTGGAGGCATTTCTGCATTGCTGCTGACCGTGCAGTCAGGTTCTCTGTCAGAAAGCTTTACCCTCTTGCACTTTTAAACTTTGTTTACTCTAAGAAAGCTGGACACCTTTTTAAACTGTGTGAGGGGAGTTTCTGAGCTTTGCAAGTATTTCAAATTCAAACTGCCAGGAGTCTAAGAGAGAAGCCTGGACAGATGCAGTGGTGCAGTACACAAAGGGGAAAAGCAGGCACTGAGTGCATCTTTGACACATTTGTCTGAAACTTTTCTCTGGTGAATTCATGCTACGTCTGGAGCCATGCATTGTGCACTGCAAACACACTGCTTGTGTTTATTTAGTCTGCTACAAAAACCTTACTTCTGTTGCTTGATGGACCAAACAGGTGAATGTGAGTGTTCTCAGGGGAAAAAAAGCACAACCAAACACTAAACCAGAGACTAGTTAAGTTAGGTCATGTAATTGCACTTATGTTTTGACACCACGCAATATTGTGGAGTGCTACTTTAAACTTACTGATCATATACACACTTGAAACTGGTAGTAGAATTGTTTTCATCAAGAGGATATACTTAGGCATCAATCATTCCTAATCTCTTAAAAAGGGCATATGCTTGATTTTTTTTTTTTTTTTTCAAGAGAGTTTTCTCAAAGAGTTGATCAAAGCAATGAAAACAAAATAATTAGAGCCTGAGATCTTAATATATTTTCTTCAAATTATTTACCATCCACTATAAATATTTAATATAAATCATTATCAAACAGCCTTTAATGTATTTTGTTGTAAATCTGTTCCAGTCAAACACTTCTTTGCAAGTAAAAATAACAGTAACGGTGAGTAACCTGAAGGACTGGAGCTGTGGTATGAAGGTGACACAGATTTTTAACATTGGGTTACTGATGTTATGTACATGTTGAAATACCATCTGTCACCTTCATTTCTGTTGAAATACTTGCTAATGAAAAGTTTAAGAAAATTAGCTTCTTACAATTAAACTTCACTTGCCCTTCTTGAGAAGCACAGATTTGCTGGAACTGGGGCAGGAGAAAGCTTCAGACCCTCAGGCCTCTCAAAGGCCTTAGAGATGTTCACATTCAGCAACAGCTTTAAATAGTGCTGGGTAAGTCAAATGAAAACAGGAGTCTGTGGGGCTGTATTGTGTTCTGTTCCATGAGGGGGAATTTAAAAAGCGAGTACATCCACTCTTAAAACTGCCCTTTCAGCTCTACTTCTTTACTCCCCAAGTACTATTCCATATTCCTGGATTGGCAGAAACTTTGTACAAATGTTTAAATGTCATGAATGAATTTTCATGGCATGTTTCTTTATATGTGGGAGGGAATTGAATTTCTTGTTTCATAACATTCCTGATCTCTTTGTGCAAAGTTTTGTCACGGCTATCTTTTGTGAACTGAAAAATAGCTTCAGTGTAATTTTTAAATATAAAGCTTTAATACCTGAAAGAAAGGGAGAGGCAAGAGTGCTTTTGATTTTGGTAGAGGAATTCCACATAGCCCAAAAAACTGGCTTATGGCATTATAAGAACTGTAACTGTGATGTAGTGTTGTGGGGTGGAAACAAGAGGTGAAACCATGACCAGCTAGAAAACTTTGCATAAGGATCACATCACTCCTGTAGGAAACACAAGCAATGGCACCACTGGTAAATTTTTAGCTAACGTAGCTGCACTTTCTATTTTGTTATTTCCTGAGAATTTTGAAAAAAGATGGCCCTAGTTCTTCTCTAGGGCATTCAATTCCTGTCACATTTCTTTTCCTTAATGTGTTGGGAGGGCCATAGGGGTTCTCAGGACACCTCTCAGAAACAGCAGTCTCCTGTAATTCTGGATCACCAGTTTTTGGGCAACTTAGAGCTGCAGTCTTTGTACACATAAGTTGTGTGCCTATCTATGCTGATAAGTCATTAGAGGAATATAATTACATGCTGCTTACTCCAGGATCTTATCACAGTAGGCATTTTATTAATAGGGAGACATGAATGCAAGCACCCATGCAGATACTTGGTCTTTTGTCTTTGAAGCCAGGTTGTCATACTAATCTAGGCTCCCATGATTTTTTATTTCCTCTGTTGGAGATATTGTAACAAAATTGAGCTCTCTTTGAAGAATTATTAGATATGTAAATACTTTCTGACAGAAGAGTTGTTAGCTGCCACTGAGCACCTTTTAATGTACTGTGTATGTCCTTGTGGCACAGAGCGCTGAGACTCTCATCTGTATCTTTCCAAGTATTTTTTAAAGGAAAAAATTGTGGTTCCAGTTAGATATATCCCATTTTTTCCTTTATGCCTTTTTTGTTACTGAAGTTTGTACACATAGTTTATTCTTTTTCTTGCAGTTTCAAATGCTGTGCATTAACAGACCTAAGGCCTCCAGCACTTCTATGTTCCCACTCTTCAGGACTAAGCACTCTGCTTATTTTTCCTGAGCCTTTGTATTTTATATGTGCACAGCTTGCTAAGTTGCTTGCTAATAATTCCCCAAACTGGCTGGTGGCTCTATTTTCTCCCCTAATTACCACTACAGAGCATCAGTTTAATTATTCTATCAAGCCTTTAAGAAAGGACTTAAAACATCCATCAGCTCTATCCAGATTTGTTGTCTCTTCACATCAAAGACCCACATGCTGACAGACACTTAAAAAACCATAGCATAATGATGTTAGCTACAGACATGTATGAAGTGACTGATAAGGAGCTAAGGAAAAGTGTTGGACTCTTTGTTCATCTGAAGTAGGTTATCGAGCCACAGAAAATCATTGCTTGTTTGTGTACATGTGAGTGGGAAAGAGGTTGTTGGCATAACACTGACTCTCTTAAGCTTTTTGCAATAAATTTGCTTCTGGTGGATACTAAGTCCTGTTTCGTTGTGCTTTGACAGGCTGTGTTTCACTTTTATGTTTGCAGCTTCCTAGCACAAATATTTGCATAGCAAACATCTGAGGGAAGGTCTCTGATAGTTCCTTGGGCCTCTCCAAGCTCTGAATGACAATTATGCATGGAACTGACCAAAACAGAAAGCATAGCAAATGGCTTTATTACCACAAGTTTCACTTGTGCTCATCATAATATGTTTTGTCCTTCATGTATTTAGGTCTCCATAGTTTTCGGTATCTAGTATGGAATACAATATGTTCATCCCAGTCAGTAACAAGACATTGTTTAGCTGTACAAAATGGGACTGAACACCATAGAATTCAGCAAAGGTTTGTCACAGGGTGGAGCAGAGCTTCTAGAACTGAAGTTTTCACTTTCCAGGTAGGCTGGACAGTATCTCAGTGAATAGCTCAGTTTTTAATCATTTGAAATTTTTAGAGTGCTAGCAAGCCTTACCTGAGACATTAAAGAAACTTCAGGAGATATCCCTAAGCAGGAAAAGCTACCTTAAGTCTTAAATAGGCAAAAAACTGATTGAGCTGTAACACAGGATTGTCATTGTTAGTTTTGCTCAAGGCAGATGCTGTTATCAAAACAAATGGAACAATTTTCTTAGAGGAAAAGTTATCAGAGCCAGTGCCAATGAAAAGAGACTATAAAGAAGTGAACGATTTTCCACAGAAAACATTTCCGAGTACGTCTGTCTAGGTCCCATAATTATTAGTTAATCAGAATGCAATTACTTTTAAATTAGGCTTTTGATTTTTATGCTTTGCAATACAAAAATAAGATTCTTGACTTGGAAAAAAATTCAACCCACAAACAAGAAATGCCTCCATTTGGATTCTTAAGAAATCTTTGGTAAGACCTAATAGGTAAAAATGGAAAATGTCCAATCTCTCTTTTTTTTTTTTTTTTTTTTTAAACATTAAGCCTTGTGATCTCAGAGGTGATAGTTTTGCAGGTATCAAAAACACTCTGTGTGGAGCCATGGTGCAAGCTGACAATTGCCCCAAAAAATAGTGACTCTTCTATTATAAAAAGACTTCAGACTGTAAGGACAGTGCAGCCCCCTCTTTTTTACTTTTATCACCAGCTTTCCTTGTATAACTGTTTCCCAGATTTGTGAGGGGCTCGTGGTCAGACTACAGCAATTCCTACTATGAGCAGCTGCAAGGTGGTGTTAGAACTCATGGGCCTGATAGCAGCTAAGGGCTTAGATGTTGGTAGTCTTTGCCTAAATTATTGTCCCAGAGTCCAATGTATTTCCAGTTGGGAAAGTTCACTGCATTTTCATAGAGTAATTCATTATCAGGGTTGTCATAAGGATGTCATCTGGAAAGTCCAAAGGATCACTGATCTACAATAGTATTTTCATCATGTGCTATATTTGAAGGCAGTAAAAATCTTGAGGATTATTTGTGAAGTTTTCTTGGGCTTTACAGACAGATGTTTGGGAACCTGTCCTGGAATTCTCTTCCATCAGCTTCCAACAGCAGAGCCATCACCTACCCCTTTCTTTTCCTTCCTCTTCTAAATAGTGACAGGTAGCTGTAATATTTTCCAATAATTATTTCCTTGTCTTTCAAAATTATACATTTTAGGTTTTGTAAATACCTAGGACAGCTACAGGATTTTCAGTGCAGGTGGTCTAGAGCTCAGTCTCTCTTACTCTCTGCCTGTGCTTTGTTTGTGCAGTGGTGAGGTTCCATTTGATTCACCCCACCCCCATTGTTAAATAGCATATCTTCATGTTTTAGGAGCATTTGGGTTGTGTTTTCAGTCTTTTTTTTTCTAATATTTGCATATTAATAAGTCATTGGAAAACATTATGTAAATTTGATATCATTATGAATTTATTATCAAATCAAATGGCCTTAAAGGGTAACTGTAGAAAGCTACTACCAGCTAGGGGGATGAAATTTGCTTATAGTTAACTTTTCTATTTTCCTTATAGGAATTTCAGAAATGCCACTAAAATGGTGGAAAGGAGGCATACCTTCTTGGGCTTTTTGCAGAGTTGTTTTGGTTTGGTTGTTCGTTTTGTTTGGTTGGTTTTTTTGTTTTGGTGGTGGGATTTCATTGTTTGGTGCTGTTTGGTATTTTTGGGTTTTTGGCAGGAGGTTTGTTGGTTTTCTTTTTCTGCTGGATTAACTCTCTGGTTTGGAATTGTGGGGTTAGAAATAAAACAAAAAAATTCCCTGAGGATAGCTCTGGCTAAGGAATGTTACCTGTTAATGTTCTGAAGCCACTTCCTTTGGCGTTGTTGAAGCTGCAAGTCACTGGTGTGCTAAATGTGCTGGTTTGCAGCAGGCTCCTGTGGTGGTCATTCATAGAAAGAATCAGTGGAGTAGTGCAGAGAAAATCTGACACCTTGAAGGACTATTTTATTTGCTCAGGTGAGGACATACAGCTATTGCTATCTCTGCATCCGCAAAAAAATTTGTGTATGTAAAAAGTGTTATCTTTACCAGGCAATTGAGAGCAAGGAGAAGAGGCAGTCTCTTTCCAGTTTTAAATTAGGAATGGACATCCCAAGACAGATTTAAAAATCTCAAGATCTCTCTTATTTGACCCTTTTTGTCATCTGAGATTGTTTCCTCTGCATTTATCAAAGTGAGCTGAGAAATAAACTATAAAAGTGCATCCGAATATGTGGACTTACAAGATGACACTAAACATGGTGCAATGTTCAAAAAATTCCATTGTTGGAACTTCTGCATTAGGTAGGTGGAGCCTTAGGTAATTGTGTCAGGCTGGATTTTTCAGGGATCTTCATGAGAGTTACAATTTAAAATCTCATGGATTTCATATCCTTTTAACTTCCCAGTTAGCTCTGGTACCAGCAGCATCTTGCACTACTTAGTTTTGAAAAAGGTGAATTGACCCTCAGACAGAAAAAATTGCACTGAAAGAGCTATTTCTGTCCCTGCTCACTGACAATGAACAAATAACAGAGCATTTCCATCATCAACAGTTCCTTTCCTTCTCTTTTCCACCCTCAGATTCCAGGGGTGGGTGGTGACAGCTTGAAGTGATTAGATATATTTTCAGATACCTATTCATTTTGAATTTTAAAAAAAAGAAGCGTTTTTCCATGCCACTGCTAAATTATGAATTTTTAAGTGTTTTTGTAGATGCTTTGGTAAAGCTACCACATTTATTTTCTTCTATTATTCACCCCAGTTTAAAACTACTTCTGCAGTGTGTGTATGTGTGTGTTCCTTTTATTTTCTCGTTAAATGAACTTCTGCAAAGTCCAGATTACTGGGCTAGTATTAATGGAAAACAAATCTCCACGTGCATGGACTGTCACACCACAAGTGGTGGGTTTTATTGGAGATTGGATTTCACTTAGTACAGAAGGGGACAATATTCACGAAGGGCCTTGCCAAAGCATTGGCGTGGAGGCAGCTGTAAAGGCTGGAGAAAGCAGCAGATGTCACATCACCCTTCCTAGCAGGGTATGCACAGCACACATACATACACCTAACAACCAATTTACCAAGATACTAATTCCCACTGCCCTAAGAAATTCAAAGTTGCAGTAAGAGTCCCCAGGATTTTTTCCTGATTTATTGAGCTCATGTTTATCCATGACAGAGGAGATGCGGCATTGTACGAGTTGCATAAGGAATTGAATTTCAGTGCAGATTTCTTGAAGTATTTCTGATTCCAAAATGGTTAAGTAAAGCCTATGTATTATTTTTGAAGAACAAGAAAATCTAAGCAAAAATGAAGGGCATCTTGTCCCCATGAGATGACAGAGGAATAAAATTTACTATTCCAGCTCATTCTCATTAAGCCCCAGTAGAGGAAACATTTACATTTCACACGATGATTTTATATACCATTATTGTACTGGGGTACATGAGGATGCAGGTTAGAGTTTGTTTCTACACCCTTAGTGTCCAAATTTTCTTGACCTCCCACAGCATAGAAAGCTTTTTACAGACGTGGATATAATATTGTCAGGTTTTGCAGCTAAATGAAAAGTTTGTACCTTAATTTTGTCAACTTCCATAATTTGCTGTGTGAAGATTTGCTGTCCTGCATGCTCTTCTAGTGTCAGCTCCACAGGAAAGACCACGGGTAGCAAACGGGTAAAAAGTGAGGTGATGAAACTGCTTTTCTTCCAGCTGAACTAAAAATTAAGCAAAGGCAACACAGTGAGGTTTAAAACACAGATGCTACCTGAGAAGAGGTATGTTCCCAATACACTTCTGAGGATTTGTCTTTGTACTTAACTGAGCTGAGACATGATCTGAGGCCTTTTCCAAGCTTTCAGTACAAGTCTGTGTTCCCTATACCACCCTCTAGGTCTGATTCACAGACTGCTCCGAGTATTATATACCTTTCAAGAGCCCCAAAATGACTCAGGAGGCAGACGAGGAGGCCAAAATTACATCCCACTAACAGTTTCAGGGAACCCTATGACTTATCATGTCTAAGATAGCTAATCTTTTTTAAAAAATTTAAAAATAAAAATCCTCCTGGTATAGTTGTACTGGGGGAAAAATAGCATGCAGAGCAAGCCTGGTTTATTTCCTTTATATCAAGGATTCATTTTGAAGGGTAAGTAATCTCATTAGTGGGAGCCCATCTGCTCCCATTTCTTGCAAGGTAGTCTGATTTGTGTGTGTTGTGTGTATGCACAAAGGTTTTCAGTTCTAGTCTAGTGTTAATTCCCATTAGACTTAGGCAGGAGGAAAAAAAAGTAAGGCAGAAGGAAAAAAAGCTTCAGGAAGAGAAAAGTAAGCTGCATGCACTCAAAAACTTGTCTGGAATGGTCTAACTTCTTTGCCTCACATAACAGCCATCTGTGAATAATGAGAAATTTGCTCATTTAAGTTACAGTAATGATGGTTCTTATTGATTGCACCTGAGCTGTGATGTGAAGCAAAGCAAGATTTGTTTGTCATGTGCTTATGTATCACAGAGTTTTTCATCCTATTTTCA
This sequence comes from Daphoenositta chrysoptera, assembly GCA_013397915.1. Classification (NCBI taxonomy): domain Eukaryota; kingdom Metazoa; phylum Chordata; class Aves; order Passeriformes; genus Daphoenositta; species Daphoenositta chrysoptera. Next base: position 419,577 of record VZRO01005791.1, on the reverse strand, counting down.
AGTTGTGCCCTGCTTAGTATGGAGTGACATCCTCCATACAGAGTGTTTCAAAGAAATATTTGTTCTGTTGTCTTGAGTCTTGCAGTATTTCCATCCAGAAAAGTCTTATTACAGGACCTGTTGTGGCAGTGTCTGTTTTATTGCAGTGGAAAGATCCTTCTGAGATCTGAAGGCGAAAGTGTTCATTTCTCATTCTTCCCACTTCTTTCTGAGAAATGGAGAGAATGATACAGCAATAGGACTTCTCTTTTCTGACTTCTGTTTTATTACTTAGACATTTCAGAGTTGATGTGAGCTATGATTTGAGAATTCCCAGGAGCAAGACTGCAGCTTATTCCCCTTTACCACCTGCATTTCTCAAAGTGCCACAGACTTTTATTACAGCCCTATCAGAAATCTCAGGAGTGCCATTCACTCAGAACCGATTGATGGTGTTTTCAATCCTGTGGTCTTAAGAAAGTATAACCAGTCTCATTTTGCTGCATATTATAAAAAGCTGATCATGTTATTAAGATGCAAATGAATCTATTTAATGACAAACCTTTAATGCTGATAAATAGCCTACTCCCATTTCTCACAGATGTGTTATCTTTTTTATTAAAACCCCTTTTCTCTCTCATACATTAAACTTCGAATTTCTAAGGTCAGATCAAGGATGTTCATTGATATTACTGAGCTTGGAAGAGAAAAAAAAACGTATGACATACATAGGACCTACTTCTATAAAAAATGAAGATCTCTTCTGTGTCTCCTTTATGTCTGAAATGAAAATGATAGCTGTCAGTTCTGTTCTAGCTGATACATGTTCATATTATGTAATCCTGTTTCCAGCAGCTCTGCAGTGGGTTACAGTCAACTTTCTTGAGAAGATTTTATCTGCAGTCGCATGTGCTGGAAGCTATAATTATTTTTTTTAAATAGAAGCTTAAAATTTATGTACACTAGGGGATGTCTTTTAAGTGCAGTAGACATGGATACATCACAGCAAAAATAGCTAGGAATTAGGCAGTGGCTGGGGCTTTGTCCAGCAGTGACTAGTAGCTTTGAATGCTTCAGTTCTGGAGCATTTTGGGCCCTAAGTCGAGGGGCTCAGTTTTCAGAGTGTTGAATCACCTTGTCAGCAAACAGGGCCTTTGCTGCTCCTTACCACCCAGGTAGAGCCCCAGAAATTAACTTTAAAAAAACAAGATTAATGCACTCAGTAGAGATTTGGTAGAGATCTTTCTGCTCTGGAGAGACTGACAGTCTCTTTGAAACACATTAGATTTGAGTGCAATTTTTTCCTCCAGGAAAAATGTAACAGTGGCAGTATTACGTATGATGAAGTCATTACTTATGGAGGTGAAATATCACTATTGTACCAGATTGAAATCTTTGTGCTGAGAGATCCCTTTCAAGGAAAATGCACGATCCTATCAGGATCTCATTTCACCTTGACTAGGGAGAAGTACAACCTCCACAGATGGGAGAGATGGGAAAATCCCAAGTAAATGTAGGAGTGCAGTGTTACAAGGAAGAAGGATTACAAGGAGAACAGAAACAGAAGGGGGTGTTAAGTCTATGATGTAAATGGATGCTGACTGCACGTAACAATAAAAATAAGTTAGTTTTCCATTACATTTTAAGGGTTTTTTGGGCTTTCCTTCCTGTCTCCTACTTTTAAAGTCATCCTGTTTCACGGTGTGTGTTGATCAGTTGGCTTTGAGATAACTGATTTCTGGCAAACCAGTTTAGCTTTTGTGTTGAATGAAAATAGATTTGAGTAGATAGATGCATGTGGCTAGAAAAGGAAAGAAATGATGGATTTTTTGATGGTAGGAGCAGAAATCAAATTGATCTGTGCCTCTCAGAAGAACAGAGAGGAGCAGGTGTGACAGTGGCACAGCTGGATCAGTAACCAATGCAAATGTGGCTAAGATGGCAAAGGGGAAGAGCTATTTTGTGTGAAAATGTGTTGAGTCTTCCTAATGTTGAATGCTTGTAGGCTCATGCTGATTTATTAAATGATGTAGATTTGCCAGCTTGAGCTCACAACTTCAATTCCAATAATGAAATTTAATTTTTCAGTGTATTGCTTCTAATTGGCAGGTTTATAGCCCGCCTGGTATTGGCACTCAGGGCAGGAGCCAGATGTTGCTGAGGCAGGTGTCACAAAAGATTCTGTAAATCAAGTCCTGGTGGTTGGGGACCTGCTTCTAGTCCAGCTTTCACTGAATTGAGGTACATTTCTGTGAGGTCCTATGAAGGTTAAGGTGCCTAAATATTCTTGTAATAACTCCTAACATTTCTGCCTTTTTGGAAGCCTCTAATGTTTGTTATGAAACATTTCAGGTTATTTCAAGTGGAGGTTTTGTCTTTTTCAAGTCTTAGGGCTTTTTTTAAGATATACCTTAATCCCATTAAATCCACTTACTCCAGAGTAACTCAGGGCCAGGGCAGTAATTCTGGCAGTATTTTGTGAATTGTTAGTGCCAAGGGAGAAGAGGCCAGGTGTGAGTATAAAGCTGGCCAGAGTCACTTAAACAAAGCTTAGCAGCCCCTGGAGCGGGCGCTAACTGGGGTGTCTGTGGACGTCCCTTGACTCTCTTCCAGGCAACTTCTGTCAGGTTCTGCCACATTTGGATGAGGTCTGAAAGGCGCAGCTGGGCTGGGGAAGTAGAAGGAAACTCGTGTAGAGAGTAGATGTGGTGTTGAGCAGAGGAAATGTGTCTTTGGTAACGAGTTAGAAGCAGATCTCAGTACATGGAGTCGCCTGGGGAGTCAGGGACCTCTGAGGATGGAGGCTCTGTGCAACACATTACAGGGGTCTCCTGGGGATCTCGGGTTAGATTTTTTTGCCTTGAGTTACGTGTGGCTTCTTCATCTTCCCTCCCCCTTCCTTCAATAGCAGAAGACAAAAAGGAAAAAAGCAGGCAAGTAAGCAATTTGGGGAAAACACCTCACTAAGCAAAAACCTACAAGATGGAGTCTAGTAAGTAATTATTTAAAGATATGGACATTTGGTGAGAGTAAACAATGATCTAATTGTGTGAATGAGCTATGGCACAGGTTATTGAAAGATCCCAAGAATCTCAAGCTAGATTTGGAAGTTTGGTTTCTTTTAGGGCCCAGCACAATCCACTGCTGTGAGGAAGGATTGCTAAAGTGTAAAGGGGCATGTTTTGCTTATGGTTGTTTTCTTTTTCCTTTCCCTTGGGCTTACCAGGTTCAGTGGATTTGGAAATAAAACCGTGAATTGCCATGGAAATTGTTTGTTTGGCTACACTCTGCAATTATGTTTGAAATATTATTTATTTTTTGGAGACATCTTGCAAGAAAAAGATCTGAGTACTGACTTGCACTTTTTGTCTGGTGATACTACCCTGAATATTTACTTGAGTCTGCAGCTAAAATGAGATGAAACAATTACAAATACACTGCATTTTTAAATCATATATGTTTACAAAAACTAGCTGGTTCATGCTTAATTTCATCTCCTTTTTTTATAGAGGTTGTTTTTTGTGATCCAACAACTATCCTAAGTAGATAGGGAAGGCAAATTCTGAAACTGCTGTTTGTTTTCCAGTATGAATGTGAAAAACACCTCTTTTAATTTGCTATGCCAAGAAAAAGTTGAAAGTACTTATTCAGCATAGGCAGTTTACCTTATTGTCTAACTGAATCTTAAACAAAAGCAGGATTAGAGTCCATTTTTCCTAATACAATGCCACCTTGCAAGTTTGAATGTAATGCTAACTTACACTGTGAAAATTGTAGGAGTTGTAAAACAGTTACCTGCAGTATGCCTAATTTAGGCACTTGCTTGACACCTAAACCTTATACACCTTCCAATTGCTTCATTAACCTGAATGAAGCATTTATAAGCTAAATAGCTCCCACAGGTTCCTTGGCCCTTTGAAAGGCCTCCTGGGAGAACTTTATCTCTTTACCTCAGGCTCTTGGCTGAGCAGACACACTTGCCCCTTCAGGAAATGAAAACATTCGTTCCCTTTATTTTAAACATAGCAGAAGCATACACAATTATTTTAGGACAATATGAATCTGAGTAACTGTTGTGAAGTTGAGCAATGCTGACAGATGGGGATGGGCAAAATTGTCCATGAATTCGTAATTACGGGGAAAATGGCTACAAATCCAGTGGTTCTCCAGATGATTTATAAAATATAGACTAATCTAACCCTCAGTTCCAATGAAATCACAGTCCACTTGAGATTGCTCTCACATCTTCTTATTAGGAGTACTTTTAAGAGGGAGCACTACATCAGTGATAATTGCTTGTCGTTGTTCAGAAAATGCTAAGCTGCAACAACAGACCATGAACTCATGAGTGTTCTGTACTCAGAACACTTGTAAGATAGTCCCGTGGGCTCCATTGTTAAATTTGGCTTCAGTTATTATTTAACTTCATCTGATGCTTTGTAGGAGAGCTTGACAAAGCATAATAATAAGAACAACAATAATTTGTTATTATTAGTCTTGTGTCTGACTATTACTCTTCAGTGTATTTTGTATCATGTTCATATATGACACATAGTATTTAATCACCTGTTTTGCTAATATTCAAGGATCAAGATAACTTAAGTGCAACTGTCTGGTTTTCTTTGACCTTTGGAGCTCACTATTGGCAACAACAAATGCCCTTCTACTGTATTATGTTAAATCTTATGTTTCAAGGGAACAAAAGGAAGTGAACAAAACAGAATCTTTTCTTAAACCAAAAGACAGTGTAAATCAATACAGATCAGGTTCTTTCACTTGTTACCTGACAACTGATGCACAGCAGACCCAATGGGTGCTATCTCCATCATGGTCTACATTTAGTAGTGACAGAGACAGAAAAGGATGCTCATTATTACACTTCATGGCAAAGGAATCAATGCAGCACGTACATCACATGCAGGAATGGTGATGTAGAGCTTAAGGCTGTCCTGTACAGCCTCTTCCCAAATCCAAAGTCAAGAGCACTGCTCTCTGGCCACCGCAGGAAAACTCACTGGCTCTGCAATACTTCTCTGTAGATCAGCAACAGAAGAGCTCTGGGAGTCAGTGCTTCTCCAGCAGTCAGAATGGCACTGGGGTGCCCCAAAGGCAGACTTGGAAGAAAACTGGCGGGGTTCAAAGGAACATGGTTTTTTTTATGCATATGGACGTTGGAACATAAGGCTTTGTTACTCCCCCATATACCTTGGAGCCATCATAATTTGGCATCTTTCCCACGGAATGAGTATGTTGACTCTGTAGAATGCATAATGTCCTGTGTCAGAGACGATCATCATTTGCACACAAACAGAAGTGAAGGGAGAAGCGAGTGAATGTAGACACAGTGTAGAATGCAAAGGCACAGCCTGTGTTTCCTACAATTGCTGAGGGATTTGCACTGGGTGAGTAATGCAGAAACCTGGATGCCAGGCTCTGAATACTGTATCTAAGGAAGATTTGAAATAGCAACGGACATTAACATAATCACTGTACTAGACAGGCATATTAGTTCACTGAACATCTATCTTCATTAAATTGTAGTTCATTACTTACGCTTCTGACAGGGAAGTGTGGATGTATGCAGCCTGCTTTTGCTAAGTGTTTTTGTGTGTACTAATTTTTGCCAAATAACTAGTACTATTTTAAAATATTTATTTAAAAAGTAGTTAATGTCTTTTTCAGGCTTGTTCAAATGAGTCAGCTCAGACATTTTAGAGCTGCTCCCAAATTATTTCAAATGTCCACTTATGAGTAATTAAAAGTAAGCCAGAAACTAAATTGCTTAGATTTTCAGGGAATACAAATATAGAAGGCATGAGCAGGGTGTTAGTAATTTATTTGGAATTCCATGCAACTTCTGTATGTTTTAATGAATTGATCCTTTTCTCTTTTGATATGAGGGGCTGAGAAAATCAAAGACCAAATGTGTATGCAATGATTTTACAGCACATAGCAATAAAATGAGATTCAAGCTACATCCCAAGATTCTGGAAAAATACAATGAATACTTTAAAAGCAACTTGGCTGAAAATTATAGCATATGAGCTGTCTTTTAAAACAAGGGTATATGAAATGTTCCTTGGGGTCTGTTCTGTATTGTTCCTAATATTGCAGAAGGAAAACAAATGCCATTGAAACTTCTGGGGTTTATTTTGTAGGACTGGGACAAGAGGTACCATACCAAATTTCAGCTGTTGCAGTCCTGGAAAACTCAAGGACTGTCTTTCTGGTTTAGGGTTTGATTTAGTGTTTGTCTCTGAGGTGTCTAGGATAGCGTATGTGAATTATGCAGAAGACAACCCCGTTTAATAGTATAAAATGCAGTTTCCCTGTTTGAATTTGCACATAAAGTTCTTCCATTTTCACAATGGAGACTGCAGTCTGCTTGTGCTTATGTTTCTGGACGTGTCTGATGTCAGAAGGAGAAACAAGAAATACTCTTCTTTCCTGTTTACCTAAACTATGGCCTGCTGATACAAAATCAGGGAAGAGCCTGCAATACACTGAGTTGCTTTCTTCCACATGTCTCTTAAGAATCTTTAAGAATTGCAACTAACCGGTATAAGGTTTAAAACAGTTTTTATATCATGTTATGATACCTTAGGTTTACTGTGTTTTCAACAACTTGTGAAACATAAAAATAATTTGGATAGACTGGGTATCCCTAATATTCGGGGCGTATTTTAATAGCTCAGTGAGGATATGTATCAAATCATCTCTGCGTTTACCTATCAGACTGGTAGCTTTCTCTGCCATCTCCAAATTAAAAAAAAACAAACAACCTTTTCGGAATGAAGAGACACTGCTTTACTAAAGGTACAGGATAGGAGGTGGCAAGAACTGTGGGAGTATCAGCGTGCAGAAGAGTAGGTCTCTTGTAGATAAAGAAAGCAACCACCATATGGGGCAGTCGTTTTCTGCAGTGAAAATACACTTCTAATGTTTTTCATTGTGAGTATTGACTGGTGTTGTTGCATTTACCAGCTTCTCTTTGACAACCCGTAGAAACAAGTCCAAGATTGATGATTTTCATCATCTGAGTCTGCTTCACTGGCATATCAAAATGAACTTACCTCCATGTGCTGCTGTTTTAGATATTCAGCACAACACAAACTCCAGTCTCATGCTACTTGTTGTATTAGCTTTAAGAGATGAGGTTGTTTTAACACCATGATTCTTGAATCTAATTCTTTATGTTGGCATTAGGGTTTGGTTTTTCTTTAGATTTTTTCCTTTGCAGATTTCAGTCTTTTGAGTTCATATTTTTAAGTTTCATTCCACACTTAAAAATGCAACATTTTTTTTTAGCCTGCTTTATTAAGAAAATGAACCAGATGTTACCTACTGTATATCTGTGCCTGTCCTTCCTAATAATTTGGGTGCATGAGTCAATTTCAACCCAATATAACTAAGGGAAGTGTGAAGTTATAAAAATATAGAGAAAATAGCTTTCTGAAAACAGAAGATTTTTTCCTTCTATGTGAGGAACATCTTTGTAGTTAGCCACCAACACATCCTTGTGGGATCTTGGGGATTTAAATGGTCTAAATCCACAAGAAGACAATTCTCCTTGAGCCTTCTGAAAACCAAAATAATTTTTTCCATAATGTTTATTTCCCTTATGTTATTGATTTTTTTTTTTTTTTTTTTTTTTGCTTTTGATGTAAACTTAATGGGTGCGCCATTTATCCAAAAAAAAAAAAAAAAAAAAAAAAAAAAAATCACTGCTAGCATTTATAATGTAAATATTGATAGTAGGTGACACAAACAACTGGTAGATAAAAAGTGCACATGAAGGCTGGAAATTCCATTGATGTCCCAATGGAATTCCTGGCATTTACCATGCACCCTGTCTATGAGCTCAGTTTCATGAGCCTCCAGGTCTGATGGATGTAAGTTTTCAGCAAAAGAGAAGATGACTAGGAAATTTCATGAGACACAAACATGACCACAAATCCTTTGTGTGGGAAGTGAAGGAGTCAAGAGATATCCTGAAGTTGTGGCTGTCAAGAGAGGTCAGCACAGTGAGGATTAAAGAGGAATACCAAAGTTATTAAATGCTGACATAGGATAATGGTCTCCCACTGGCATATCAACGTGGAGATATTTGTGGGTAATTAATGTCAAAGCCAGGCAGAGATGTTTGTGTTTGAAGGAGATATTGATCCCCTGGCACAGTACCAGCATATAATGACTCTATTTCCCTTATACCAATTGATTGGGGCACTATCAATTATTTTATCTGATGGATGTTGGTGCAGTGGAGTGACAGTTGGTTGCTATAAAGTCATTGAATTTCTTGGTATAAAATTGATCCCTTCGGCTGGTTTATACTTCCTCTAGATCATAGCCAGCCATGGAGTGCCACTTATAAAATACTCAATTTTTATTTTGTGAGGACTAAAGTAATAATTCTAGGAAAAAAGAATATGTATCTGAACACTTGATGGCAGGAAATACTTGTGCCGCTAGAACTTCCTCAATTTTGCTTCTGTTTCTATGCAGAGGAACATAAAAGATTAAATTTTACCCTTGCATTTGGTGCTATACAGAGGAAAGTGTGGATTCCCTTAGGAAATGCAGAGTCCAGCCTAAGCTGAATCCGTAGAAAATTTTTGACATAGGGTCATGAGAGTCCAGCACCCTTGCAAATCTGAACTGCCAAAATGATTGATGAGAACTCTTGCAAATACAACAGTAAGCCTGAGCAACACTGGATAAAGTAAAGTCTGGAAGAACTGACCTGTCAGCCACTCTCCTTGGACAGTGAGGTACAAGTTGAACCCTATTTAGATTTCTAAGATGTGTCCTCCTGAGTTCATCAGGAGATGGATGGGCTTTTAAGGAGATGTGAAGTACCTTGGTCCTTTTCCTGTGAGAAGTACACCTTCTGGAAATGAGATCTAGAGAGCAGGTCTCCCACTTAGATGTTTATGACAGATCCTGAATATAGAGAGATTTTGGAGCGGATTGTTGTGTTTCTTGTGTCTGTATGTTTGTTTGCTAAGTATGGGAGGGTCAGTTATTTGTTTATTATATGGTAGGTATGCTTTTGAAAGACTTCTAGGCCGAGTCAGCCTGTGACAAATAAGATCTTCACACAACTAAATCTTATGGCTACATATTGGCAAATTACCTTAATCAGATTTTGTATTGTTATCTTTTTCTCAGACACAGGCTAGGTCGGTCACTCACAGTGGTCAGAGACTCTCCCATTCTTTCTTCCATCACTGAGCCCGTTGGGTTCTTTCTAATGCTCCTCCCTCCACTGTTGTTTAAAAAAAATAAAAAAGAACATGGAAAATTAAAAAGTTAATTACCAGTTCTACTGAGATCACAGCCTGGGATGTTCTCAGAAGTTATTCTTTAACCTTCTTTCATGTCTTAACTAAGATACTACTTACTGAGTCTGTATATAATTTCATCCTTTTCCTGCAGACCAGATCACAGAACTTCCCATGTATCAGTTTTAGCAAAAGTTTCTCCTCCATATGAATAAGTGAATCCTAAATCTAAGGCTGTATAATTTCACTTGGATTGCTACCAATTAGTCCTACACATTTAAGAAAGACCTCCAAAAGTACTATAATAAATGCAGGGCTCAAAATATATCCAACTGTTGTCTGTGCAAGAGTGCTTCATCTTCTTCAGACTTTTATAACAGGCTTAATCAAAACTGAATATGCAGAGGGAAAAAAGCCAGCACATAAAGCAATGTACTAATGCTGTTCTTCAAACACTGTTGCCAAAGACTTCCTGACACTTGTCTGTTTCAATATATGTACAGTAACAAAGTTTTTATGTGAATAGTCTCTTTGACTTTATATATTTGCTCTTCAAATTAATTAGAAGACATTCCTGTGGAAATGTTTGCAAGATATACTCTGTCTTGAGATAGATTAATGCTAGTAGAACAGGAGAACTATTTCTCACCTTCTCTTTTCCTTGTTTTATCATTAAAATGGTTTGTTTTGATGTTTCAGGTCCGTGACCACAAGTGCCTACACATGCCATGTGGTGTTATTTCTTTTTAACTGTGTCAAGCAATGCTCTACCTTTTTCTGTGAATAATTCTGTTGTGCCTGCTAGTAGAGCAGTATAATTTTTTTTTTCTTATTTTTCAATCTCCTAGGCAGGAGTGTTTGAGTCATAAGAATGGCTTGTATCCAGTACATACACAAATAACTATTTTATAAAGTGGAGGAAGAAAGTTTAAAAAGAAAAAGCAACCAAACGCGCACACACACACACATACCACCTCCCTCTAACTGCTTCCTTTATCCACCCCCATTGAGTTCCCACCACAAAATCTGTGCTCGGGACTCTCTGGGTTTCTTTTTGTTCCTGTTTAATCTTGTGTTTAGCCCAAGTACTCTTTCACATGACTTGGACAGTACTCGGGCTGCTTTAATAAAAAACAACATGTGCCAGTGCTGCTGCACTTCTGAACCAGACCAACCAGCTACCTCCTCTGCATCTGTAGGACCTAATGGAGTTTGACCTACACATAACTGAGACTTTCTGTTTGGGCTGTGATAGCAGCTGACTGTCACAAAATGTTACCTGTTACCCATCATTGCCTTCAAAGCACTTACAAAATTGCTGGTACCAGTACTGATGTGATCCAAGAGCTTGTGGGTTCTTCTGCACTTGGCTTTAGATGGTAGTCATGCTAAAACATAATTGCTTTAATCTCTTGGGAGAAGAGGAGATTCCAGTCCAAGCACTGTGGTTTGGAATCAGTGTCAGGAGCCCTGCCAGCAGCTTTCTGCCGTGGAAGTAGGCACAGTGCAATGGAGAACCAGTGCCTCAATTTCTAGACATCCTGATAGGATTAATAAAGTAAATATTTAGCTTTTGAACAATATTTGCTCATGTGTCTCTATTTGAAAACAGGTAAAATGGAAGAAAGATCACACACAGCCATGTCTCCTTCTATCTCTCTGAAGGAATTCTAGTTCTTCCCAATCAAGTCCAGGAAGGGCTCATTCCAGGACAGTGCTAGCTATTTTCTTTTATAGTATTATGCACAGGTAAAATGCTAATTTTTATGTTATTCTGAAAGAGGCAAAGTTTGTTTGGTTTTTTTTTAGGCTAGTGGGGGCAAAAGTTTTTACAACATAGTATGACAAGTTTTTAGCAACACTTGCTGCATTTCTCTGATTGTATCAGAAACAGAAAGGAAATGCTCCCAAGTGTGCAAGCTCTTCTGTAAGCCTGGAAGTTGGTTGCTCATCTTTGACAACCACCAGCTGGTCTAGTACAGTTGCCCCACTGCTCATCCTCTGTTTGCATTCCAGACATCTGACAGCTCTGTTCCTGCAGGCTGGAAGATACCACTTTGTGAGATCAGTAACGAGAGAGAAAGGCACACGCACATACACACACCTCACCTGTTGCATCCAGCTCTGGGGTCCCACCACAGAAGAACATGGGCCTGTTGGAGGGAATCCAGAGCAGGCCACCAAGAAAATTAGAGGGATGGAGCACACCTCCTTTGAGGAAAGGGTGAGAGAATTGTGTTTGTTGAGCCTGGAGAAAAGAAGGCTCTGGGATGACCTAATTGTAGCCTTCAGTACCTGAAGAGAGCTACAAGAAAGATGGAGAGGGACTATTTACAAGGGAATGGGGTGATGGGACAAGGGGGAATGGATTCAAAACTAAAAGAGAGTATGTTTAGCTTAGATATTAGGAAGAAATTCTTTACTGTAAGGGTGATAAGGCACTGTAACAGATTCCCCAGAGAAGTTGTGGATGCCTTATCCTTGAGAGGCCAGGTTTGATGGGGCTCTGAACAACCTGGTCTAGTGAAATGTATTCCTGCCCATGTCAGGGGGTTGGAACTAGATGATCTTTAAGATCCCTTCCAAAGCAAGCCATTCTATGCTAGGATTATTTTGATGAAGCTTGAGTCATTAATGCCCAACTCATTATTATCAGCACTGTTTACCATGCAGGCAACTTCTCTGCAATGCAAAATGAGTCATACAAAATGGGGATCAGAACCATTCATAATAAAAAACAGCCTAGAAGATACTTCAAAAAAAATAAACTTCTCTTGAACTTCTCTTATGACATAAATGGTCCATGAGTCCTTTTTTTTTTTTTTTTTTGGTCTCCCCAGTTTACCTATCATAGCTAAAATACTTCTCATGGAGATGTTGGTGTATAATAAAATAAGGAGATTTATGACATAAGCATGCATTGGACTACTCTGCTTAGTTCTGCCATTGGATCAGAGTTAGGTTGCTTACCTCAGGGCTCTTCTGGACATGTTCATATTAAGCAGGTCTTCTTTTACGCTATTAAAAAGCAAGTTTCCTATTTCTGGCTTTTTTTTTTCCAAATAGTGAAATTTGGGTAACTCTTAGCTTAGTTTGACAAGAATTTTAGGGCGGCTGGAGACCTGTATTGATCCTCAGCAGAGATTTTATTCAGCATGGGGAAGATGAAAGTTTGTAGGCAGTGAACAATATATTCACAGCACAGTTAAAGAATCTTGTTTGTGGCAGATTCAGTACTAGATGTGGCAGCACCATCATTATGGCCTGCATGGCTGGGCTTAACATTTCCCTGCATTTACGTAATCTAGGGATTTACTAAAAAATAAAGAACCAACTTTCAAAAACTGGTGTTTACATGACAGGCGACTATTAAGACTCTCTGTGATAATTTATCAGAGAGAGAATCTCTTTAACAGGAAAGTATCAGTCAACTATTCAGTGATATAAAGTAATCTATTTAATAAGAAATACCATTGTGCCTCATTTCTATCTGCCCGTTCTTTTTCCTATCAGTGGGAGTTTAAGGTGCAGCTGACTTTGACACCATCTTGCTGGAGTGTTGGAGAACTGATTGTTAGACTAGCTGGGTGTTCCGCCTCCCATCAAGACTGAATTGAATGATGAGTGCCCAGGGCAAAGTCGTTTCTGAGATACTGGTAGATTTACCATGACAAGTGATATGTATTAGACCATCTGAACAATCACTCTTAGAGGAAGAAAGGATTAACCCTATTCTATACTCGAAGAACCTGAGTTGCAGTGCATGATTCTTGTCTTAGGAAAAAAACCTCAAATCAGTTCAGTCCCAGTTGATATATTCTGGTCCACAGCTGATGAGCAAAACCTACTGAAGACAATGCTATTTTTGGTCCACCTCTACACTGCAGAGGAGGTGTGACCTTTCTTGCCAAAGGTTAGAGAGTATTGTAGTGTTTACCCAAAATTCCAGCCACTTCAACTAAAAGCACAAAGTTAGAAAATCTTAACATACTGACACTTTCAAAGGCGATCACGTGAGAAAAGTAGTTGGAACTGGGAAAGGAGAAAAAGTAATAATGCAATATTTGTAATAGTTATGAAACTGTCAGAAAGAGTTTGTGAGTGTAGGGCAGATTCCTTAGTTTACTTTCCATTTTAGTACACTTAATAGTGCACACAATTATTGTTCATTAAGATGGCAATGTCACAATGATTGTTGAAATGTTCTGAATTGTCCCTGAGTTCCCTAATGCTTATTGTGACTGATGATGTAACACCATCATTAGTGCAGCTTGGTTTCCAGTAAAGTATTACAAAGGTTTAAATAAAAAGGATTTCTGGCATTGTGCAGGATGAGTTACTTCTTTTTCTTGAAACACACAGATTTTTTGGTGAAAGCCCTTTATGGTCAGTAGATTTTCTTACTGTAGGTTCAGTAAATCAACACTAGTCAAATTAAGGTAGAGCAAATTAATGCAGCAGTTCTACAATACCCACGCACTAAGGGGTAGCTGGCCCAGGTTTAACGATGTAAATGCAGAAAACAGCACTACTGCAGAAGTGAAAATGAGGGGTTAGAACTGGATCACTGCAGGTAGACGCAACATATATTCCCATTCATGGATTTATTGAACTACAGTCTTATACTAATTACTGTTCTTTTCATGCATGAGAGGGTTCGAAACCTTTTCATTTCCAGCCTAATTAATTCAGAAATAGTTTAAATCTGTAAATCTTTCTGCCAGATTTGTTCTTTATTTAACAGGTCTTCTCTTTCTGTTTCTATCCTCTCCCCCATATATTTATATTATTTCATTTAGCCCTCATCCTGCTAAACACACAGACATTTCAGTCCATTTCAATACCATTCTACACTTGCTGACCATTTTAGGACCCCTTCTTTTTGTGTTCTCATTTAAGTCCCTATATCTTGCATACAGATGCCCAGAATTGCAGGTGTTAGTTTGTGTATTACCAGTGTAACACATAATTTTTATGCTTCACTATCCATGCTAGAAATTACTCACTGATCATGTTTTAGGATTACTGTTCCTTTTCTTAGGACTTTTGTCATAATGATGGCTCTGTATACAAATGGTCTTTTTTCTACTGTTTTTTCTACAACTGATGAGTCTCAGATTAGAGCAGAAATCCTTTTTGTTACTCGAAATCTTTTCAGTGCCGCACCATTCGGATTTCTCTGGGTCTCAAAGTCCTTCCTTTATGAGAGTCTGATCTTCTCTTATGATACCATCAGCAGCGCCACCAGTTTTGGCCTCCAGCAAATTTTCTAGAGTCACTCTTAGATTTTTGTGTCAAAGTCATTAACAAAAATCTGGAGTCTGAGACTGACTTTTGAGAAATTCTAGCAGTACTACCCTTAGCTTGATACCTCCCCTTTTCTTTTTGTCGTTTCCATATGTGATCTGCACCTCATCCACCACACTGATTCTTGTATCAAATCCTATTTTGTCCACATGAATTACTGATTTTCTGCCTGGCACAAAGAGTTATATCAAAATATTTTTCTTAAATCAAGTCAGATGCAGGAGACCTAAATTGTCTGCTGTGCTGATCAAGCCCACTGCATTTCACTCCTGAGAAACAAGAGTTATTTTGTCAAAGATTAGATGAATCAGACTTGATCTCTTCCTGGTAAGCCTGTGCAATATTTATTCCAGTCTCTATTCACCTCAATATGTTCTTACTTACTTTCAAAATTTGTTCTGAAGCTGTGCCTGCTATTGAGATCAGCCATGACAATAACCAATTTCACCTTTCTCTCCTCTCTTTGTTAAGTATAAGCCTTGTGTTTGCTTTTGTATTCCTCTTGCATGACAAAGTTATTAAAAATCTGCCTTGCTTGCAAGGCCTCCTGTAGGTCAGAGGGAATGGACTTCATAAGACAAAGGGTGTTTTATGGTGAAGGAAGGGACATGATTTAAGAAAGAGGATGTTTGATATAAATCAGATTCTCGTGCAAATTATATAGCAGTAAGTTTGGCACATAATGCAGTACCTTCACGTGGGTGGCTGTGAAAACTGAAGTTTCTGCGAGACCTGAAGCCTTTATAAGGGCGTGAAGGAACTGTGGCTATTCACAAGTTTGAACACCAAACTGAAGTCTCAGTGTGACAGGCGCAAGGTCCTCGGCTGCCCATTCTCTGGGCCCAGGGGAGGCCAGGCCAGGCACCCCGGCAGGGTTGTGGCACAGAAATGTGGCACCACTTGGGTGGCTTTATGTCCCCAGCTGTGTGTCCGAGTTGCTCCTTTTGGGAGGTGGCAGAAATCCCTCCTCTGCTGGTGTGGGCGTCTGCTGGAGCATAGCTTCAGCTGGAATGACACTTGTGCTGTCAAAACCCACTGATAGCCTGGACTTACATCTTAAAAACCTTAACTGTGCTGATTTTACTTTCAGAAAAATTTCCCATGTCATTCAGGCATGAGAAGAAAAACAAGAAGGCTGTAAGTTTTAGAGAAGAGAAGTAATGTGCTCTGACCCTATGATAGCCAGATACACAAAGATACATGGAGCAGTTTGGCTGCAAGTTTTGTCCAGCAGGAGCAGAAATATTTGCAATGACCAGATTTTAGTTCTCCAGGCTCAACAACTTGCAACTGGGGATAGAGTGCTTCCATTTTCAATTGAGCCATTCCGCTGAGCTGCCAAGAGCAAAGAGCTTCCTAAGTTTGTACCAGTTCATGCTCAGGAGATACTTCCAGATATTGAACCAGGTTGGGTTCCAGTGTAAAAATAATCCAAATACAATCCCTAAACTGAAACCACAGAGGTTTAGAATTCAATTCAGTTCAGAGTCTCTGTAATTCCTTGCTGGGAAAAACTCCTGGCTGCTGAATTTTAATCTAACATAGGAAAAGTTTCTGCTACTTTTCACAAGTTTAAATGGGAAGGAGCTGACACTTACTTTTCTAAAAATATCGGTCCGGTTCTTTTGCCTTAGTAATTTTGAAACCAACATATCCAACCTGCCCTATTGGCAATAGAGAAATTTAGCTGTTTCTTCAAAAACCAATTTGAAATCTCAATTATTTTTTGATAGTTGATTTGGAAATGTTATTTCTCTAACTTCACAGTACATTGGGAAACACTTTCATTGTCCAGATGTATTCCTTCACAGTTTTTGAATTGATGATAATAACCTGTACATACAGATGTCAGAGATGGTCAGATTCAGGCAAGAAAAATTTGAAAAATGCTTTCTTAGGGCATGACGGTATTTTTTCAGATTAATATATATTGTTTAGCTTGTGTTATGAATGAGTTTATTTTAATAAAAGTGAGGATAGTACACTTGCTTCATATGCAATGTCTCTTGAGACATGAGTGGGATAATGCTTTGTAAAAAAACAGCAAAGCAATAATCCTAAATTTTGAGAACTAATTTTAAACTGAAATGCAGAAACAAAGAGTGGTCTTATATATACAAGATGACTTTCATTTTCCTGTCTGAAATTGCTAAGTGTCTGCAATGGGAGTAATAGGACAGAATTTCTAAGAAGGTTAGCTTAGATCTTTTTTCAAATACAGCCATAGTCCAACAGAGAAAATTCAGCTGAAGGGTTTTGCCTGCTTCTTTTTTGTTTGTTTGTTTGTTTGTTCTGAGAAATCATTATTTTCATCTTTCTACATGTCTCTGTTCTGTGATCCTCATGCATACAGACATATTTCTGCAATGAGTGATAGTACACTTCAGCAAATAAGACCCTCAAGGAAAAATTAGACAATTACTCATGGTCAGGGTGGAATAAAGTGATTGAAAAGATATAAATGTATTCAGGAACCTCAAGGCATGATGTAAAAATTACTTTATTCAATTCTTGTAATCAACAAGGACAAAACAAATAATGGATTTACAATACAAAAGAGAAAATATATATCAGATAACAATGACAACAGCAAAACTAGAGACTACACAAGTAATTGAACAAGCTGCCAGGGAATGCTGTGCTGTTATTAACACCTGAGACATTATACTTCAGACTAAATTTCGTCCTTATTGTCCTGATTCTGCTATTTTACAAAGATGTGACCTCAGCAAGTCGTAATATGTTATCTGGGCCTCTTTCCTCTCCCAGTCTTCTGTGTATTCACTTGGTTTGTACTCAAGGGCTTTTTATCTCCCAGCATCATGAGGAGACAACCTGCACTACTTCACTTATCCTGAACTAGGTGATTCTCTAAGCTACTTTAGAAACTATAAGGTTTGGAGTTATAATGAATTATATCTGTTAGTGCAATACAATGCAAATGCCCTAGGATATAGGGCAGGAATTAATTTAAAAATGTTTGCACTCTAAAATACCTTTAAGCAAGCGACCTGTTTTTCCAAACTAAAATGCAATGTTGTAAACTACTGGTTTTTTTATAGTGTTATGACTGAGATGCTGGTTTAATGTTTCAGCCTATAAAGAAGAGCAATAACATAAAGTAGGGCAATATTACAGCCTAATTAAACATTTCTAAGACATAACTTTTGATGACAGTAGTTCTACCTATCCAAAACTATGTTCTGTCTGCTGTAGTATCGTACAGCTTAGTTCATATTGGTCTATGAAGTGAAAAACTCCAGTGGAGTAATTTATGAGCTGAATGTGCCACTTGGCAATGTATTCTTTGAATAGATTCTCTTCTTACGGCTGTGGCCTAATTAACTTGATTTTCCACCTGCCTTTCAAGAGGTTAGGCTTGACATTTGAAGAGTTAGTGTTAACTACTGTCTTTCTAGAGGTTGATTAATGTTCACAAAGCCATTTTAAGATGCTTGGCACTTAGTGTGTTATGGTGATGATCTTGGATAAAAACCCTAACAAGCACTGAGGTTCAGCATTTCCTGAGCAGCTTGCACCCTGCCACATCACTGTTTTCCCATTTTGTGAGTAGCAATTACTCAGTTTGGTCTGTGTTAAAAAGATTATGCTTCAGCAGTTTTATTTTTGTTCTGTCAGTCTGACTTTGGGACTCCAGCCCAGTGAGTTAAAAACATAATTTACAGATTAAGAAAATTTGTAGGGGGAGAAAATAATTTAGCTGGTTGCAGTTAGAGAAGTAAGGTGCAGTTTTCACTGTGAGTTAATGACCTTTGCCTCAGCAAGTCCGTCTGGGTTCCAGGAAGGATTGGGAGTGGGAAGATTTGCCCACAGATTTCCCCACAGATCACCATGTTGTCACTGCCACTCTTAGAGCTGCTGGTTGCCCATGGCAGACCAAGAATGGAATAGAGAGTGGGCTGTAGACATGCTAAGGAGTGTTCCCAGCCTGGGGCTTATTGCACAGGATTTTGCCTGTGCAGAGTTGTATCCAGTGGCCAGTTTCTCCTTTCTCACGTTTTATTTTCACAAAGGAGGGGGGTGAAAGATGTTATTTGGCAATTAAGTGCATGTACAAATATGCATATTTTAAAGGAGAGACAGTTTATAGAGATGCAGAAGGGGAGGGAGGAGAGGTGTTACTGCTAAGGTGGGTTGTCCTATGTGGAGCTGTAGTAGTGGTGGCAGTGCACATATTTTCAAAGAAGTCAAGGACAGATACCAGGTGTGCATCTCCTGATTCTTGAGCAAGCAATGTCATTTCAGCATAGCTGAGAACAGATTTGACATGAAAGATGAGATGCCGTTGCTCTAGGATGTGTGATACAGTGAACTCTCTCCCCTTAATCACAGACAGTCTTTGTTTTTATTGATATTGATGTAATTTCCTCAGTCTGTTATCTTGTTTGGCATTTTGAGTATATCTGGGATTGATTTAAAGCAAGCGGTTGAATTCAGAGTGCTTTTGTCCCGTTCTGTTCTCTGTGATGGCAGAGGAGCTGGGTGAGTTTAGCTCACTTTCTAGCTTACTGGACCTTTGTCCTCACAGCTTTTACATTTTGGAAGCTGGCCTGACTGATTAGGCAGAGGTATCAGGCAGCCAGCCTGTCTCATACCCCACCATGGGGACATGGAAGGCAGCCTAAAAGCCTGTCATAAAAGTGCAGCAGGGGAGGTATCTCATATACAGACACCTCTGATGGTGAGTACAGATGGTTTGTGCCAGGTCTGCATGGGTAATTCAGTTATAACCTTTTTTCTAATAGAAGAATGCCTTGGTACCAGGAAAAAGATTATTTTCCTTCCTGACTTGACTGTTGGTTTGTTGGCTTCTCCATCTGCTCATTTGGTTTTTTTTTTCATTGTAGTTGTCCTACTGTTGCTCACTTGGAAGATCAAATACCCCCTCAAAAGTATGTTCTTTACTCTAGTTGTCTTACACAAGGACTACATAGTTTTTTTGCAGTATAGTTTTAAAGATCTGATTTTAATGAGTAGGTCTATGTCCGGGAACAGGGAATGGGAGCTGCTTAGGTAGCAAGGGGGAACCTAAAAATATCCCCAGACTTCCCAGGTTACTGTTTGCCGTGTTTTTCCTGCAGGTTTTCATAGGCTCCTTTAAGTCTTGCTTAAGGATGGAGCCTTAACCAGCCTACTTAAAGCAGAATTAATTTTCAGTGACAGTTCCTCCTCTCTTGTGAATCAAAACAGCATGGTCTGTATTTCAAATGGTAACCAGAGTATATTCTGGACGAAGTATCTCACAGAAGGTCTTTGGAGAGGCCTGAGTTATAACCTGTAATACAGTCTGTGTAACTTCCTAATAAAGAAAATGAGTAATTAGAGGTAAGCGTTTGCTTTTTAGCAAGAATCCCTTCAGGAGGAGAAGCAATAAGCTGGTGCTCTCTAAACCAGTCTGAGTAAGACATGAAAAGTCAGCAATTTTGCCATGAAAGGTAGTTTCTCATTGTAATGCTTGTGGGAGGTGACATCAAGGAGATGCACAAGCAGAGGCAAAGCAAGTGCCTGCTTCTTCTGCACCCAGGAACTTCTGGCCCCAGCCTTCAGAGTTCTGTGTCTGAGGTGCTGCAACAGAAAATGCACCAGAATGTGGCATTTAGAATAAACTTTGCCAATGGGTACTGTAGGGCTAAAAAGGGTGTTTGCACAGGGTAAGTGATTGCGTTTACACTGCTCTTTATAAATGCTGCATATATATACCTCCCCCATTGCCACTGGCATTCTCCCTGATTTGTCTGGAGATGAGATTAAGTCTAGTTTCTCTGAGGGCTTAGGAGAGAAAGGATGCAGCAGGTAAAGGAACAGGGTATCAACATGGAACAGATCTGAGAAGGTGCTTCCCTTCATATGTCTGAGCTTAGCTGGCCTTCTGTCAGTGCCACTACCTGTGTCTGCTGGACTTCAAGAAGACAATCTGTGGGCCTAGGAATTGTCAGAAATGCTTTTTTATATGGTGGTTTGGTTGGTATTTTTTAAGCTTTCATGTAGCCATCATTACCTTGTGTGCTTTGCAAGATGTCAGGAACCTGATAGGTACCTGACAGAGAAGCAGTGTTGATATTTGTAAGAAGGTTTTATATAATATGTTTATTTGTTAAACAATCTTCTGTAGATTTTTCTTGATATGTCTACTTCCCTCTTAATCTTTATGTTTGCTAGAAGAGACCATAAAGACTTCATAGGCCCCAAGCAGATTTGTCACGTTAATCAACTAACATTCTGGTGATCTTAAAGGTCTTTTCCAACCTGGATGATTCTATGCTTCTATATTGTTATTCAGGGTTACTGTAAATATGCCAGATCATAATTACAGATATGTGCTTGCGGTCCTATGTCCTTTTCTTCCCAAAAGACTACTTATTTTTTTGTGTGATGAATTCAAGCCCTTGTTTTTTCATACAGTTTCCACTCTCAATGAGTTTTCTGCTAGAAGTGCATGACTAATTAATATGAAGTGCTCCTTCACTTCTGAAAATGATATTCCAATTTATCCATCAGGTTTTAAAACTACATTTTCTTATTGTTATTGATTACTGCTTCTTTTAATACTGGAAGTAGTGGAGGAATCAAGAGGGAAGCAGAACACTTTCCTATTGCCCAGCAGTGTGCTGTGACAGATTGCAGAGGCAATTCAGATTTATTTATAATTGGCACCAGTTTTGTCACAAACAAAAATAGGCTGCTCTTGAACAAGATGGGGAACTCTTATCAGCATGATGATCTTTGTAATCTTTCTCATTCCCTAGTTGCATGTAAGAGCCTTTTTTAAATTCTCTTTGTACTTTGGCTTTCTGTTTGCATTTCCAAAATATGGTGTTCAGTCTTGAGGTCTGTTCTAAGCAGGAGAGGTGCACAAAAATCTCTGTGTTTATTAAGAGTTGCAGAGGAAGTAATCTTTACAAAGTCAGCCTGCCTGTGTGGACACCAATGGCTCTGCTGGTTTCTTTCAGCTCACCATCACTTCTGGACGTGGCAGAGTGAGGCTGCCACCTACTTATTGCCACCTCTGGACTGCTGGATCTGTTGGTACTGAGTGCAGGGATGTATTGACTTGTGGTGCAATAATCAGGGTTCTTCTTTCACCACTTTTATTTGGGATTTATTTATATATATTAAAAATATATAAATATATATATAATATATATTATTATATTATAATATATATTTGGGATATTATTTATTTTATTTATGTGGGAGATGTGGATTTTTAAAGAGTTGCTCCCTTATTTAATGATATATTGGGGAGAGGATATGCTTTTCTGACATAGCAGCAGTCACCTTTAAAGCAAATCTGGGGAAGTTACTGAAGAGCTTGGGGTTGCATATGCCATGAACATCCTAGTCCTGAAGCTTCATGGAATCCTTGTTTGTCATTGCATATTGAAATTCATTCTCAGCCTTGAGAAAGCTTGCAGACCGTAGGATGCTTTTTATGTGTGCTTTTATTTCCAGTTTCCCTCTATAGCTCCTTTATAGATCTCACAGGTTCAGAGACATGGTATTGCCTTATGTTCTTAGGAGTTTGAGTTGATGGCTTTTGCTGCATGCTTAGCAACTTCTTATAGTTTCTATTCTGACTAAATATGTGATCAGGTAAGGTAAAATGCTGAAGCTCTCTTGTAGCCCTGTGTTGCTAGGCAATTTTGGTGGCTTTTGTTCTAATACCAGTGGAGTCTTTTGAAAAGAACTGTTCCCTAGGAAAGAAAATTACACGATTGGCAGCAATATTACTACTTCATTACTGCACTGCCACTACCAGTGACCTTCCTTGCTTTAAATGACATTCTTTCCCCATCATGTGCCAGAGAGGTAGCCAAAGGTTCAAATTACTGCCAGCAGACCACAGGGATCAGCAGTATAGAAAACTTGGCAATCACTGAATTTCTGCAGTATTAGGTGCTCTTTTTCTTATATGCTCTTGTATTACTGAGAGAATTTTTGATTGCATATATAAAAATGGTCATGGCAGTAGTTATTTTTACTGTATTGCATCTTCAGGGAGAAGCAGAAATTACAGTGCTTCTCCTCCTGAGAGATAGTGGCAATTAGTTGCTCTTTGGTCTTATTTGGTCTTATTGCAAATAATAATCCCAGAGGAGGCCATGCCAAGTGGAGATGATATTTCCAAGGTCCGTATGGCACCCTTCATTTGTGGATCTTGCTGCACTTCTGAAAGTGCAGTGGTTCTTTCCACCCGCCTCCTCTCTGATGAAATATTATCATCTCCATTCTGTGAAATTCGGGAAAACAACTGAAGGGATAAATGACTCACACTGAGTTAAGCAGCAGCTCAGGAAGAGAAAGCACTTTTTTCCCTTTGAAATTTGGATCACATGGCTCCCAGGTACCTTTCAGACAGGGAGATGTTTTTGAACTCCTCTCTCCCTGGGACTTTGCAAACCAGTTTCCCAGGGCTCTGCCTAACTGCTTCCCTCACCTCAAAATTGTTCCAATGCAGTGTCAGGATGCTTTTCTTGAGGAGTTTCAGGGTGCACAGGATCTGTTAATACTCCTTCCAGCACAGAGGCTGGCTCCTCACCACAGCTGCCTGCCTGCCTCTCTGCGTGACAGCATTTTTGCCAGGTGACCGTGTTTAGATGGCTGACTGAATAATATGATTGACTTAAGCTGACTGCCTGCTTTTGAAATATTTGAGAATACACAGCAACCTTATCAGTTTTATTTGCTATCTAGTTAATCAGATCTATTCAAATTCTATTTTGTAGACCAATTGGCTGACATCCTTCAATGAAGTGACTCATTTGTGACTGTCTTTCATATGCATTCCCAATTTCATGGGTCCAAGCCTTAAATTTACAAAAACATGACTGTTTAACTCACCTCATATTGATCCCCCAAAACATCATGAATGGATTTTGTAAATAATGGATTGGGTGGTTCCTAATTTCAAACATTTCCTTCGTGATAGATATGGCTTTCATACCAGTACAACCTTTTTCATTTCTTGAATTCAAGAACTTCACAAGGGAGGTCAGAATGACGACATGCTGTTTTAAAGACACTGTGGGGGATGAGTCGTATCAACACAGCAGTTTAGCAGAGTCAGAAAGAAAGCAGAGTTTTCTTAAGATAAAGGGCAGTACCTTGCCTATGGAGGTGTATTACTGTCCCTGCCTGCTGTTTTAGCTTTTGGGGAAGGGAGAACTTATCTCTGTGTTGCTCCCAAGTGTTCCACAAAACAATCTAAGATAAGAAATTGTATTAATCTTTTCCTTCCCTTCCAAGTGGAAACTAGTTCTAGATATCTACCTGCAGTCTACTTTTTGACCTGGGGGTGGGGGGGAAATGCAATGAGCCCTCACAATTAGCCCGTTTCTGTTGAACCTGTGGCCTTTTGTTCATACTGTTTTGTACAGTGAGGTGACACAGCAGCCTGCTGTCCAGTCTGGAGCACTGGTCCTTCCCTGGAGTCTGTCTTGCATGGAGAAATCCCTGTTGTCCATATTCAGTTCCCCACAGCAACCTTGAAATTCAAATCTCTGCTGTACTTCAAGCAAAACACTTATTGAAACATCATCACATAATCTGTGCCCTTTCAAGACAGGCTTATGCAAATATGCAAATACCTAGGTGTTCTTGACACAGCTAAAAGAAATTCAACCCTGATGATATTCTGTCTCCTGGCAAAAGTTGTTTAGAGATGGCGTACAAAATGAAGGCACAACTCTTTTCTTCTTTCTCACTTTTTTTTTTTCCCCTGTTGTTTTCTACTAATCCACAGAGGAACAACGTAATATGTCAAATCTGTTTACTCATCAAACAGTCTGGGATGCTTGAATGTCTTTATTGTAATTTAGGAAACAACTGACAGACAGAATTTTGTTGGGTAGATACTAAAAATACACACTGTAGGAACCACATAAACTCCCAGGTACAAATGAGCTCTTTTTTTGCCAGTGCAATTTATGATGAGAAATGAACTAAGCTTCTTTCTCAAAGTCCCAGCTATAGATCAGCTAGAAACTTGAGGAACTACTTGTATCCTGAAAGGTGGCATATTGATCTACAGCTCCAAGGATTGTGCCAAGAATGCAAAATCAACAAGATCTTCACCTGATTTATGTAGGCTAGACATCTGTGGCTTGCCTTTCGAAGGTGATCTCTCAGAGGCGTAATTAAAACTTGATGGTGAATAATCATGATGATTTGTGTCCCCACATTGCAGCCGTGTGGATGCTTTTATGTGGTTGTAAATGTGATTGGTCCCTGCTTGAGAAAAGGATGGTTAGAAAGTGGTGGGCTTAAGGGCCAGAATTTTGCACACAGCTCTTATGCAGAAGGTCTCCAAATCTTTCTAAGACTAGACCTCTCTTTCAGTTTAGAACTAGTCAAATTGCAATTTAGTGAAAAAAATAAATTCAATAAGGTTTTAATTAGTAAAACCGAGCAGCCTCTAAACTTGCTCACTGCACAGAGAGAGGCAGTGCTCTGATATTGGGAGATGCTGACTTGGGGCTGGAGAGAGTGGGCAAAGACAGCAGTTTGTAACTCACTCTTACTTTGGTCTCAACACAATAGCAACAACAGCATCACCTTTTCCTTCATCCTCATCTCACCTGTCAAAAGGAGAAGGAAAGTATTGGGACAAGAGTTATCCTTCATTAGATACTTAAACACTCTGAGCAGGACATAGATTTAACTAGAGCTGCAGCCTGAAGATTTTTCCATTGAATTCTATTACTTTGTATTAATGTGGATAGAATTTTCGAGGCATACAAAAAGCTACTGCTGAAGCAGACCAGATTTCTTTCTTTTCTCTGCTATCTGGATGATGTTGGGAATTTTGGAGAAGCTGTTTATCATTTGGTTTTGAATTATTCCTAGGATTTTTTTTGTGCTATAAGACATTTATCCGGCTTTCTAACAGGCCCACCTTTCTCCATTTATATCAGTAACAGTGATTTTTACTCTTTCATTTTGAGACTGAAAGGCATAAAACACCATACATTGCCTACTTATAAAATAAGGTGGGGAGAGGTGGCATCTCTAATTCTGCATGCAGAACAGTCAGCATAGTTAATAGAGTTTGAGGCTGATTATCATAAAGAGCATGAGTTACAACCAATGATCAATTTTCTGAGAATCCCTAGCCTTTCCATTAATTTTGATTTATTGATTTTTATGAGCAGGAGCAGTGAGAAGCTCAGGCTTTGAGGAGGATCAGAAAGGCCAGTGCGTGTCGAGGGTTATTGCCTTGTTTCGTGCTGTGATTTATACAGTGAAGGTACTGGCTGCATTCTTCTGCTTGGTGTTATTTTATTTCTACTCATCATTATAGTATTTCATGACTTAAAGACAAGTGTCCTCTGAGAACCTGTTCTGTTGTGTCTCTGACATTACTACAGGCTGAAGGTCTGATTATTGGGAGTGCTGAGCCCTTGCAGCTCCAGTGGAATGAATGGAGGCTGAAGGTGCTCTGAAAAGCACGCCTGAGGCATTTTATTCTTTTAAAGGGATTGAGTTGTTCCTCATAAATATAGGTCCCTGCTTTGACTAATTCCCCCTTGACTGCAAATCCTTTGAAGTAAATGGAGTTTACTTGATTAGAATTAAACCTGTGCTCCAAATTTAACTCCCATCCTTGCCATGTAGCTCAAGAACTGATTAGATCTTAGTAAATCTGATGTTAAAATTAAGCTTCAAATTTACAATTAAGCTTCAGAGTTTTGCTTTATAATTTGAATACTTCATGCTGGGAAAGATCAGGGTTTTTTTGTTGTTTTTTTTTTTTTTTTTGAGGGTTCAGGTGGTTCTAAACACAATTCATGTTCCTACAGAAGAGCTGCTGGTGCAGCAGAGGTAACCAAACATATTGAAAGGATGGTTTGGTGGCTAGAAGAGGTATCAAGACCAAGTGTGTGCAGCTGGTGCAGAGAGCAGCCTGCCTGCGTTCACATCCTCCTGCACAGAATCTTAATTCTAATTTGTCCAGTTCCAGTGAGAGAAAGTGGATGTCAGACAGTGATTCAGCCTCGGGAAAATGTGATTTATCTCAGTGCTTGATAATTCCGCTGTTCTTGCACAGGAGGAAGGTTGCCTAAGTAGTAGTGGCTGTTTGATCGTGAAGTAAGGAAAGATGATGCTGTTTAGGCATAGGAGTGACTGCTGGAAAAGTTCGAAGGAGCACTCATGAAGGGGTGAAAGCTGAAGCTGAGAGATTTGGGGACTAGGTATATAAAGAAAGTTTATTCAGCTTGCCTTTTTTTCTTTGTCTTTTAAGAACATAGATATACAACCTACTGAAGTGGTCTTGCAAGTCATGGCAGAGTTTGAAGATTCTTTTCAGTCCTTGGCTAAAGGTCCTTCTCTATTCAGGTTGCTCAGATGTGCCCAGAGGTCAGCATTGCTTCAGTACTTAGTTTTTGAAAATTCATTCTTTGTTCAAGGAGAATCACAGCACACTCCTCCTTTTCCATTTTGGGATCATCACTACAGTATTCCTTGATTTATTTTTCTTTTCCCTTAAAGCCAGTATTTGATTAAAAATAAGGAAGTTGGGGGATTGTTTTTTTGGTTTTGTTTGTTTGGTTCTTATTATGTCTGTCTCAGATAAGGGACAGATTATAGAAGATTCATTGGTTTTGTTTCTGGTTATTCTCAAAGAACAAATTTAATCAGTTACATTCTCATCGCTGTATCTGTCAACCTTTTTCTTGTTACCTCTGTACAATATGGTAGATAATGTGCTGTGTCAGCAGAGCTTCACATTTCAGTGTGTACATTGATCTAATCCTATTTTGTGAGTGATGGGCCCTGGTGTTTGGTTCTCAGCAGGCAAGACGGACCATGCCGTTAGCAGTGGGGAAGGCTCTTGTTTTGATGAGGAGAATTGTGCTTTTTCCCTTCATCTCTCTTCCCAGAGCAAGCAACAAAACTTGGCACAAACAAAAAACATTGAGAGAATATTTAGGCAAACAGGTAGTTGCTTCCTCTTCTTGCTGTCGGTCTCCTAAAGACAGGGTCTGTTCTGTGTTTTGTTGTCTTTAAGACTGTAGACCAAGGCTGGCTTTTCACAATAGTGTTTTGACATCCTTTGCTGCAAGAACTGGGATTTCACTCAAATACACTGCTTTCTAAATTTTGTGGCTGATTGTGCTTTATGTTTATTTTTTGAAGCTCCTGCCTGTACACGTTTTATTCCACCCCCCCTTGTTTTTCTGTTTTTAGCCAGTGAGACCTGCAACGATTTCCATCCCATGTTCTTCACCCATGACAGATCGTTTGAGGAGTTCTTCTGTATCTGCATTCAGCTTTTGAACAAGACATGGAAGGAAATGAGGGCAACTTCAGAGGACTTTAACAAGGCAAGAAAAAGGGTGGGGTGGGAATAACTGGGCAGAATGGTGGAACAAGTCCATATAGTCTTCCTTAAAGGCACAGGGATTTACTAATTCCCATTCTGCTGAAAGCCTAGAGATTTATCTCTTTGGATGCTTTGCACATCGGAATGCCAGCATTTAGAAAGTGGTGGATAGAGGATGGGAGATGTAAGGGGGTTCATAGACCTTTTTCAGTCATGTTGCACTGCAGACTACTAGACTAAAATCCTGGCTTGAGGGGAAATTCTGCCTTTTTATGTTAGCAATATTATGCTGAAATGCTGCAGCCTCCAAGGTTGTAAATAATGCAGAGATTACTGCAGTGATAATTCTGTGCATCCCTTTCATTTCATGTGAGAACTAAAGTGATAAAATATTCAAGAGTGGACACAATCATGACAGAGTGCTGTGCAGTTTAACCTGCTAAAACAAAAACAAAACCCAAAAAACCCCAAACCAAATAAACAAAAACCAAACAAACAAACAAACAAAAATCCAGCCAAGAAACCAACCAAACAAAAAGCCCCAAAACCCTCAAAACAACAACAACAAACAAAACCAAAAAACCGAAAACCACAAAACCCGGAAAACTTGTGAAGTAAAAATTCAACCAAAAAGCTCCTCAGTAAAAATTCTGGAAGCTTCAGCCAATCTCCTGACCCTCAGAAAAGCTGTAAAGAACAGGTCTGTCTTAGTGGTCCCTAGACATCCGGTTTTTACCTAATTTACCATGGGGCTGAACAGTATCTCTGTCATTTTCTAAGAATGACAAACTCATGCTTTTGTGGCCAGCTGGCACTCTTATCCTAGTTGGGATCCTCGGACTAGATCTTGAGCCTTTCCCTTGGAGATGTTGGTTATAGAATTGTTGGTTGGGAATGAAAAGTGAGACTGCTGCTTCATGTCAGCATGTGCCTTACAAATGCTCTGAAGTCACCCAACTCAAATGTTATGTGAGAGCTACCAGGAATGATTATGCCTGACTTCTAATTGAAACTGTCTGTTATTGAAGTGGTCCCAATGTCCATTTTCTACTGCAGAGTGAAGGTGAGTTCTTAGGTCACAGTGAGGAATGACCTTTCTTGAGTTCTTCCAGGCAAGTTAGTTGGCAGCAGTACCAGAGCCCTGGCTAAAGACAGAAAGGAAGTCCAAAATGCATACTGTCCTAGCCAGATGACCTAGAGGCATGTTCTTACATGGAATTTCTGACATGCTTCTCCTACCTAATGATCCAGGAACACAGAAGGAGCAAGAGCAAGATAATTCACTGAACAGTATAGGGTTGCTAAAATCAAGAGCTTAAAAGCAACTTTATAAAGACTAGTTCATAATATGTGGTTGTTTTAAATAAATGTATTAACAGCTGCCTATTACTTACAGGACTTCTGTCTCAGTAGAAGAATAATTTGTCTACACAATTTCCCACAACTTGAGTTGAAATATTATTATTAACCCTAGGGAATTCAGAAAAAAGAATGGTTCCATTTCTGGCACCAGCCCAGGTCAACCTAAAAAGAAAACAAAGTAATTTACTTTGCAGTGTTAGGCATTGTTGTGGAGGTTTATAAAAGATCAGGGATCTTTTTTCTCTGATCTGACTAATTTGCTACTTGTGTTTTCTGTTGCTGATAATCCTGCTATTTGACCTATCAGTTCTGTCAAGTCCAGCAAGATTGGCACTATGCCTTCCCGCGTGTGTCATTGAAGACACGGGCAATTCTTAACTCCATGGGGCAAATCTGAAACATTTGCCATTGGGCTACCAGGGTTCGTGTCTGGTGGTGGCACTGTGCTGCATGATCCTGAACCCAGGATCTCTGCCTGCAGAAATCACTCTTGATTTTGTAACTCTTTCCGTAACGGGGAGGGAATGCTAAGCTCTTGCGTCTCTCATTTCTAACACTTCTCTAATTATGTTTTGCTTATCTAAATCCTTTCTTAGAGTCATAAGGAGATTTTTTGTGCTCTTATCCACTTCAAATGACAAGTGGTGGTGATGTGCATTACTCAGCTGATAAACGTCTGAAGGGATCTGTGAGTGAAGAAACTGTGTTGTTGTGTGGGCTTGTGAAGCACTGAGGGTTTGTGGGGGCTGAAACGTTATATAGTGGTACCCAAGGTTTACCCATCTGGCTGGTGGTGGTGACAGCTGCCAGTGCAGCCGATGGCTTCACCAAACTAAACACCACCATTTTTCATCCCTACCTGGCAAGAGGCTTTGGTGATCATGACAAGTTAGTATTCTGTCTGCATCTTCCCTGCGTGCTAAGGGTACCCATTTCTGTGCAGTCACTTTTGAAAACTTGGCAGGCAAGGGCCACGTGGGCCTGGGGAGCATTCAGCCCGTCCTTTCAGAAGTGAATGGGAAGAGAGCAGACCTCACAAGACGCAGTGAGAAAAAAAAATAAAAAAAAAATCTTCCATCTTCTCTTTGTGTTACTATTTTTCAGTTTCAATAACTTGATTGTCATGGTAGTGTATGAAACACCACTTTGTTACGGTTTACTATCCACCTGCCTGATGGGATCATTCATTTTATTCCTTTCTTCTTCCCTTCCTTCCCTAAAACCTCCAAAACAAAATTGGACACTCTCAGTATATTGATTGGTAACTCTTGAGACCTGGAGATTCTGCTAAAAAATCTAGACTGCTTGCTTTGATGTTTAATCATAATTGAAGGAAAGGAACTTCTTAGTTTAATTTCAAACTTTTGATTAATCACAGTAGCTTGTGCATTGAGGGTCTGTAGGAGGTCTGTGTGCACATACAGAGAATTACTTCCTCCCCTCGTGAATTGGGGAATGACAGGCACTAAAAGAGGCGAGGTGATTGAATTTCCCCTCAGGTTTTAGCGCCTGTTCTCAAGGGTTCTTTAAGCCACACATTAAGACTTCCTTTTGATGACAAAATGGCATACTGTGCCATCATGGTTCTTCAATTTATGTTGTGGAGATTCCATATAGGTTTGTTCATTTTTAAAGTTTCAAAAATAATTAAACCAGCACTTTGCTCATGGTTGGAAGAATTTTATGGTGTTTTAGTGAAACATTTACAATCTCATGCTTTATCAAATTCTTATTCATTAAAAGAGACACGTTTTGTCAAGTCTTGCATGAGAAAAAGTCCTTTGATCTCTATGGTGATAGTATGACACTGTCAGACCTAAAACCTTTTTCTTCAGTCTCTCTATATGCTAGTAGATGTCTGAATAGAATAATTCAGACAGGCAGCTAAGCTTATATTATGCCTTTGTAACATTTTAAGACATACATAATTCATGTTTTGTGAGTTTCCTAGAGAAATTAAGATGCAGTTGTATAGATAGACATGCAAGTGGCAACAATTCCATTTGAAACCTTTTTGTTTTTATTTGAGCCTACAGATGATCAAAGGACACTTTACAAGTTTCTCCAAAGTCATTTGTGAGCAGACAGCATGGTTTATGGCTTTGAAAATATAATCTATTCTCCAAGCTTTACATAGTTCTACATGTTTTATTAAAGGAGAAGAAAGCATTGTGTATTGATTTTTGGAGTCAGTGCTGACTGTAGGAAAGCTGGCCTGAGTTATCTCACATCCAGCATCTAGAAACCTTCATCAGCAGCCTGCCCATTTAAATAGGTTCCCATCAGTCATATTTCCCTCACGTAGGGACCACCTACACTCTGCTCAGGGTAATCAGACTCTGCTGCCACACAGACTGAGACATACTGAAATTGGTTTGGGGTTTACTCTTTATTTTTAACACGATGGTAGGTGGAATTCAAAGTACCTGCCCGACGGTAAAATTCCTCCCATGGGGCCAAATGAAAGCATACTCCCAAAGGAAAATATTTTGTTGATCCCCACTAGATGTACTTTAGTAAATGCACCTGGGTTGCCCTGATGTGGATTTACATTGCAACTGCTATCTCTTGAATGATCATCTTGTAAAGTACACATATTGTTTCTTGGGATACAAGGAGAAAGCAAGTAGGACATCGTGTAGGGGACAAGATTATCCTCTTAACTCTGGTTTCCAGAGATTTCAGTCGGCTGCTTTTCATAGGTTTGAAGTTCACATGCTAATACGAGGAAGGGTGAGCAAATGGATTATTTTGATTGCAGCCGTAGCTTGTCTTATTAAACCTGCAGAACAGAATGAGCAATTTGCTAATTCTGTGCCTAGAGTAGTGCCATCTAAAAAAAAGCAGATTAAGAATAAAAATAACTGTTTCCAGTCCCAGTGTGGAAGGAAAAAGACAAAATTTTTTTGACTCGGCTAGCAGACTGTTGAAGTTGTATTGTAGAGAATGGACACAATGTGGCTGCTTTTATTAGTATATTAACGTAGTTTTTGGTTTTTAGATGACCAAAAATTACTACTCATAGCAAGATGAAGATTATAATTCCAACATGGCTAAAGTTAAATAGCAGGAGCCAAAACTGAAAAAATTGTAAGTATTGCGATTTATGGTGCTTGAAAACAAAATCCACTGCATTCACTAAAACTACAGATATGAGAAATAGGAAAGTGCGACAGGGTTGGCTAATGATGCTGCCAATGCATTTTTCTCATTACTTAGAGATTCAGTTAATTTGGCCTCTAGACATGTGTTTGAGATCATCATATTATAAAGCATGAGCTTTTAAATGTTTTGTGAAAACTTATTTTGTAATAAGAGTATATAATAATATTATATAATATAGAAGAAGAAGAAGAAAATATTTTGTAATTAGAAAAATATTCTCAGAATATTTTCCTAAAGAAAAAAAGCTGGTTTCAGCATTCAGCTAGCACCCATTTCACAGTGGCAGACCAGGTATCCTGAGGAACTGCCCTTGTGGTATCTGGCTATTTCAGGGACATGCCAAGCTGCAGCACTGGATCCCCCTGCAGCAGGATGCTCAGCAAGATGATAAAACATGTCACTGACAGGGATACACATAACAAACTGCCTTTGTGGTGATCAGAAGAGTAGACATTGTTCACAGCAGCAACAGATGCAAACAATAAATGCCCTACGTGAGCCCTGTAATTAAATAGCAAAGCAAACACAGAGGCATTTGATAACCACAAAAGATGTTTATGGCTCATGCTCAGACTCTGCAAACATTTTTCCTTGCTTGCTGACAAGATAACAGAAACGGTAACCAAGCATAACATAAAAATGAAAAATACCATTTCCTTCCTGGGTGGAGATTTGGAAATGCCATGCTACAGGTTTCTCAGCTTCTCCAGTATTGTCACACTTTCAGCAGCTGTAGGGATGAATAATTGTCTAA
The DNA here is from genome assembly GCA_013397915.1 of Daphoenositta chrysoptera. Taxonomy (NCBI): domain Eukaryota; kingdom Metazoa; phylum Chordata; class Aves; order Passeriformes; genus Daphoenositta; species Daphoenositta chrysoptera. The sequence goes on along the minus strand of VZRO01005791.1, from coordinate 386,381 downwards.
GGCTAGGTTTGAAATATGACTAAATGTTCAAGGACAGGCTCTTAAGCAAACTTGTGGTTAGTGTGAAAACATGTGTGGTGGGCCAAACCCGCCATCAGATAATGTGAGTTACCCCTGAGGAAGCAAAGGCCTAGGGGATCATTTTGAAAGGGTCAGAGCAGCAATGTGGCAGAGGAGCTGTCACCAGCTTTGCTGGGTCCACTGCAAACTGGGGAGACTCAAGGAGCAGGCTGTCCATGGGTCCTGTCCAAAATGCCCCCCTGCTGTCCTAATGCTAGTCCTTGCTGTGGCAGCTCAGTGCCTAACCTGGAAGTGCCTGGGCTTTGCCTCGCTCCTGTGGGACCATGCAGGTCCCCAGCACGCTCAAGTGGTCCCCTCTAATGGCACTAACAATATGCTGCATTTTTCTGCTCCTTGCAGGCTTGGCCCAGTCTTGATAAACCACGCTGTACAGGAAGCAGGCAAAGGCACCCACAGCTGAAGTGCCTTGGCAGTGAAGCAGCTGCAGGGTCAAAATCAGAACCAGGATGTCTGGCCACTTGCTCCAGCCTCCTCCGTGACCCTGCCACAGATGCAGTAGCAGCTCCAGCCCAAAGGGGTGTTTTCCTCTCTCTGTGCCCCTCTTTGCCCCCATCCTGCTGCACAGGGAGGCTTGGAGAAGGATGGCAAATGGTAGCTTCAGAAAGTGAAAGAACCATTGCCTCAAACAGGAGAAAATATAATTCAGACAAACTTGAAAGTAAAATCCTTTGGTCAGTCTGTAAACCTGTCTATCACCTTCTTTTCAATTCAGTGAAGGAAGAAAGGAAAGGGATGATAAATAGCTCTTCACAGATGCCCTCCAAAGCATTATTGTTTTCTTATAGGTCTGAAGCAGATGAATTTAACTTATTTTGGGAGAAGCTTTGGAAGGCTGTTCTGTTTGCATTTTACCGTTGGGAAATGCCGGGCTAGTGGAATGATTGCACCTCTCTGTTAGCTTTATTGCACCTTCCCTTGAGAATGCTTTGTTTATATCAGTCAGGGATATTGCAAATAAATTATTCTCACATAGAATGAATGCAGTATTCCCCAGGCTGGGGCAGATTAGCACAAATTAAATCCCACATTTTCACACCTGAGGCCTATAGCACTTTATTAACTTCTATTGGAAACAGATAATTGCTATAAATATATTGTATCATTAATTGTGTAATGCACAAATTTATAAAAAATTTGTAGCAATTAACATTTTGCAAGTCTGCTGCATAGATTACGGAGAAAATGAGACTTTTTAATTGAAGAAATTACTCCCTTCAAATACAATAGGAATCTTTTAGAAAGCATAATTTGGGTGCAGAAAGACTGTCAGGTCTATTCCATTAACAACCTCTTCCTTGAGAATGGTGTGTTTTAAGCAGTGCAACTGAATGTGATGCAGAGAGATCCTCTTTAAGACCTTTCCCTAGCATTTGGTCAGTGTTCCCTCTATTCTGTTTGTGGCCTAGATATTCCAAATGTATGCTTTCATCAGCTGCTCATTTAGGAATGGCTCTGTTTAGTCTTTTCCATCTCTGTGCATTTATCTCCACCTGTCAGATCTCCAAATGTGTCCCATAGCACTCATCTGCTGCTCCTGGCTGCAGGAACCTGAGATGGGGTGTTTAAGATGCTGAAGATGCATCTTTCCACTTACTGAGGCATCAGTCTGTAAAAATCAGATTTAAGTATTCATACCCCAAGAATCGGAGCTGTCAAGCTCGAAAGAACTGCACAACAGTATCACATTTTTTAATCTAGATGGTTTCTTCCTTTTGAAAAAATTTCAGTCTGAACTAGCATTGTCAAGAATGCAAATGCATTTTAAAAAATTAATTTGTGAAAAGTAAGTACTTAGACTGCATAATGAAGCAGTCTAATTTGTCCTTTTTTCTGCACTTTGTAGCTTATGAACTATTTTCCTAGTTAAAAGACATTTTTTCATTTAAAATAGTATCTTTACTATTTTCTGTCTTTGCCACAAGGCTTTGGAAGTCTTTAGTAGTAGGGTCATACCTAGTTATAGATGAACGATCCTTCTCCAGTGATCACATACACAATGATTTCATGGAGGGCATAGCCTTAAAAGGAAAAGCATTTTCAAGCTTTATTTCTCTCCAATTATATGCCAGGATTGGTGGACCAACAAAGAGATGGTTTCTTCAAGCCAAAAGCAAGGAAAGGAAAGGATGTCTCAACAAAACATCTGTTTTTTAAAACAAGAAAAAAGGAAAAGAGTATTTTAGTGTAATCCATTCCTTGGCCATCAGCTTGTCTTGTCCTTTCCCCAGTGATGAAAGACTGTGTTGGTTTGAGCAGTAGAATCTACTTTTTGTGGAAAACCTAGCCATCATTGGCAGAAGGGATTTTATCCCCCAGATTTCTAGTGAAGTCTGTGTGTTACTGTAGAACACACAGGACTGTGTAACACCCTGGAGATGATAATTTTTAAAACTGCTGGCACTTTATACTTTCAAAGCACTCTTCATTTTCATCTCTGTGGGTGCTGATCAAACCAATAAACTTCTCAGCCCTCAAAAAGATGATTGAGTGGAAAGCCTGATAATCAGAGGAGAAACACTGAGTGTAGGTTATCTGTGCTAACCGCTCTTTTTCTACTCCACAGAAACCTTTTACACTGGAAAAAAAAAGCCTCACTTGCATGTCAAGTGTGTTAGTCGTGAAGGGAAATGGTATAACCTAACTGCAACTGTCACCAAAACAGCATATTTTGTGATATTGCCCCTGTCATTCCTGTCTAAAAGTGTGGATAGTAATCAGATCCCAGGAACCACTCTTGTCTCTGTATTTTTATTTATTCTTTCTAGGATATGTTTTTGTAGTACAGTTAAATCAGAGGTGCATGGCATATGGCTTTTTGCTGCATGAATTGCTGCTGATGTGAATGTCAGTGGGCATATAATACCAGATTTTCATTTTGTGAATCACAATGCATGGAATTCAGCCTGAGAGCTCCCCAGACTACAGACCTTATTATAGGCAAATAAAAAGGGGAAGGAAGGGGGGAGAGGTGATGTCTCGGATATTTTGTTTCAGTTGAAATGAGGTTATCGTGATGAATGATGCAGCTGACAATGAGATTTTTATAGCCTCTCTTGGAGTAGCAGAAGAGCTTGTATTATTGTTGGTTTGCTTTAAGTAATTGTAATCTAAATAGCACCGTGGTTGAAAAGAGCAGCAGAAATCTTTCATACGTGTCTCCTAAGCAAAGCCGGGGTGCTTATTTGTTTTTGTCTCATCTGTCCTTACACAAATGTCCTTCATTGTTTGCAGCTTACATCTCGTGTATTGTCTTGACTGAGTATGTCAGTCACCATTAAAGAGGCGTTTGCCAGTCAGTCGCTGCTGCTGCCTGTCTCTATTTTTAGCACATGAGGTAACTGGCCAGCATCTGACAAGCTGAGCCTGCTACCCAATGCACCAGTGTAAATTAGGGTTGGCTGTGATAGAGGCAGATGGGAGGGAGGGCTGCTGGAAGGCAGCAGGAGAGGAGAGGAGAGGAGAGGAGAGGAGAGGAGAGGATGGTGGGATGGTGTGTAGGTGCAGATGGGCTCTCCTCTCCCCACACCAGCTATCTCAATCCATATCCACACGATGCACACGGGACCAACACAGGTACCTGCCTCTGCTGGCTCTCTGTAGGTTACCTTTATGAGGTGATCACAGGATAAACTGGGCCTTGGTATGCTAATGTGAACTGTCCTCAAGATCCCAGACACTGGATGAGAGAGAAAATGGAGGAGGTGAGGGGTTTAGTATGTACTTTCTGAAGGAAGTGTTAGGTTTTGCTCCACAGAGTACCTGGCCTCGAGACCACAGCAGAGGCAGTTGTTATTTGGGATGGTGGTGAAGCTGAGACATGTGAACTTGGGTTCTGCCACTTTTCCACTGAGAGCTGAATAGCTTACTGGGGGATGGAAGGTGTTGTGTGTGCCTCTGAAAGTGGTAAGGCTCTTTTTTCTTTGCCCTTTTCCCTCTTCACTGTGCATTTAAATAGTATGCAAAAAATGTTGTGGATTTATTGGTGACTAAAATATAATTTATTGAGAGGCTCCATCCCAGTTCCTCAAGTTACCTTCATATGTTGGTCATGGTAAGCAGAGAAGCCAGGCCTTCAATAATACTGACAGTAATTCCCCAGAAAGCTGAAGAATATCACCTTAAACACAGGAAGAGACATAGATTTGATACCATGAAAGTATATTAATCCAAACACCAGGGAGAAGTGAAGAAACAAATACCAGAATCCTTGAAAAAGACATTTGTGTTGATGATTAAAGATGTTGCCATGTCAGCTGAAGATACTTGTGCCATGGCCATGAAACCGAAATGCTCAAGAACCAATCCTTCCATCAAGAATGTCAAGTCTGCTTCTAGAAGACTTCTGTGAAAGCATCTGGAGAAACAGCTTCCACACATGCTTTGAATTTTATTGTATTTTTTTTCTGTCTTAGGGAAACTGACTGATCCTAGTTGTGTCACTGATAACAGAACCTCAGCAGCAAGAATTTAGAAATTGCAGTTCTATCCATTTTGCTTGAATAGTACATGCTGCCTAGAACTTTTTGATGTACTTAACCAAGAGCCCAAAGGAAAACANAAGAATATCACCTTAAAAGCTGACCAGAGGAAGAGACACGGATTTGATACCATGAAAGTATATTAATCCAAACACCAGGGAGAAGTTAAGAAACAAATACCAGAATCCTTGAAAAAGACATTTGTGTTGATGATTAAAGATGTTGCCATGTCAGCTGAAGATACTTGTGCCATGGCCATGAAACCGAAATGCTCAAGAACCAATCCTTCCATCAAGAATGTCAAGTCTGCTTCTAGAAGACTTCTGTGAAAGCATCTGGAGAAACAGCTTCCACACATGCTTTGAATTTTATTGTATTTTTTTTTTCTGGAGATGTGTCTTCAGATTTCAAGCATCAGTTTTCTGTCTTAGGGAAATTGACTGATCCTAGTTGTGTCACTGATAAGAGAACCTCAGCAGCAAGAATTTAGAAATTGCAGTTCTATCCATTTTGCTTGAATAGTACATGCTGCCTAGAACTTTTTGATGTACTTAACCAAGAGCCCAAAGGAAAACATAGATCTCATCATATCATTGTTACATTGTCAGCCTCTTCAGAAGCAATTGACCAGCCCTTCATAGTGAAAATAACAACTCTAAAGTCACCAAGCGGAAAAATGAAACATCCTTGTTTTTGCAAAATCAGATGCGTGAGATAAAGAATGTAATCTCATAGCTGTCAAGATTTTCAGATTCCTTCCAAGAGCTCATTTTAATGTAAGCTAGGGATCTGGAAATTGCTAAAGGACTGTTTCCTTCCCTAGGAATCGGGAAGTTGTTAAAGGGCTGGGTTTTTTCCCATTGATTTTCTTTTTTTGGTCTGATTGTCATAGAACTACTACTTCTTCTGCATTTTAAGGCTTATAGGTAACTTAAAAAAACTAGTGACTGGATGTAGCAATCTTAATGAATTTCTCTCTCTGTTTTAAGTGAAGTTTCTTTTAGCTTCTCTCCCTGTTCAGTACTCCAATCTCCAACAGGATTTATTCCCCCAGACTTTCTGCCTGTCCTCTTTCCTGGGAACAATGGCATGGCTCATAGTACTTCCACCTGCCTTAAAGGAGGGTGTTCATGGCTTTTCTCACTTTCTAGCTGGAGTCACCTGCTGACTACTTTGGACAGCCACATCTGTCAAGACATCAGAAAAGACCCTTTCAGGTCATAGAATACTGGAAGCCAGTTTTTGGAGCCAGGTTGGGTGTTACTGGCACCTATGTATTTTCAGCAGTAGTAGAAATCTGAAGGCCACTGTTAAAATTGTAAAGTACAAAATTACATGCACGCATGTGTTTCTTATTCCTAAAAATTTATCTTTATGGACAAAAAGGTCTTACCTCAAAAGTAGTGGTATAAATACAACATTTAATAATGATGGCAGAGAACAGGATATTCTTTTATCTAGCTGAATTTCACACACAGTGGGCTTCAAAGTTTAATTTACTTAGATAAAAGAACTGTCTTCACCAATCTGGGAGATGAACCTCAGGTAAAAGGTGTTGTATGTGTGCAGCTTGAAAATGGATTCAGTTATATACATGGCCTGAATGGCCCTTTGCTGTGTAAAATCCTTAAAGTACCACACAAAATCTTTAAACTGGTGGTTCTACTTGAGGAGAAAAGAAAGAAAATATCTCCATAAAACTTATTTACCTTTGCATGGGTTAAGGGTGTTTTACTGCCTTGTTGCTTTTAAGCTCCAGAGAACAGGATGTTTCATAGCTGCGCAATTTGCTTTAGTTATTATAATTTGAAAGAGTTTGATGACTCTAATTTCCTTCTCTATGCTTCTTGATTTTAGTACTAGAGTAACACTTCAGTATCTTGCATTGATTTTTATGATGGCCAGGGTTTTGATATTAATTTCTGCAGATATTTTGTTTGATACTAAAAGCTGAGGATGGGTGATTGCCAAAGCAAATTGAGGACTCAGAAAGGCTAATGTCATGTTTTACAAATATTATAGGTGCTTGTTTGTAGGACGGTCGCTGGGCTGATGAGTACCATGAATCACCAGTGCACCCTTGTGTGGTGTGGACTAACTGCACACTGGGTTGCATTAGCTAAAGCACAGCTAGCATGGCAGAGGAAGGGATTGTGTCCCCCAGCCTGGCCTTTATGAGGCAGCAGCTGGAAGACTGTGTCCTGTTTTGTGCCCTAGAAATGGGAAGAAACTGATGAAACGGAGCTAGTCCTGCAAAGGGCCACCAAGATGATTAAGGAGGATGGAGCATGTGGTGTTCAAAGGGAATGGGAAGGAACCAGATTTGTTCATACCGGAAAAGGCTGTATCCTGGCTGGATCCAGTTGTACCTTCTGCTATTGTTTGAACAAGAAGGATGAGGAGAAGATGCACACCCTTCTCAGAAGTACACAGAGAAAAAAGAAAAGAGATGTTGCAATGGAGGAAACTGTTAGGATGTAAGGATAAAATACTCCTGACTATTGATACTGGTGCAGCACTTGAACTAGTTGCACAGAGAGATTAGGAAATCTTTATCCTTGGAGAAACCCAAAACTTGCCCAGAGTTGCCATGAGGAACTCGACCTAAGTAGGACATTAGCTCTGCTGTGTCTGCAGGACTTGATGCCTAGAACTGTCTAGCAACCTGAATTATTTTGTAGCCTTATGTGTAAAAACGACTTTCTTATGCAGTAGCATATCTTATCCAAATGGGAAGAAATAGTAATTCATATCATTAATCATAACTGAAACAAACTCCGATGGAACATCAGCCAATCTCATAAATTTTTTCTAATGTTAAATAAAGTGCAAAAGATTCTTGTGAGGGATTCCGTAGCCACTTCACGAAGTCAGGCTTTCCCCATTAACTGCGGTGATCCCTTTAAAGCAGTTTTAACTTGTCATAGTTCTGACAGCTGAACTGTTATTACTCAGGGGCATTCAAGCTCCTTCAGAAACGTGATGCTGAAAGCATTTCTTCAAAATTTTCTTTCTGTCATTTACAAAAGCATGTTTTACTAAATGTTTACCACTGGCTATACTACCGCTCAGCTGACAGGGCAACTTCTCCAACCACAGTAACTGGAAGGCATATTTGAACCCTAGTACTTAAAGCAGGTCCTGTGTGTCGAAGTTGCAGAGCCATGTTTGGCTGCTAGTGGATTGGTTTTGGGGATGCTTGTTGTTTTGTGGCTGGCTGTTGGGTTTTTTGGGGTTTTTATAAGTGCTTGTCCTGTACACAAACCTTTGCTTTTGCTAAGGCTCTGTTGCTTACAGGTTCTAGCTTCAGGTGCAACTTGTCATTTCACCATCCCGGGAAGTTTCAGGTATTTCTTTCAAGCACAGGTTTATGACCACAGGAGAACACCATTTAAATTGATAGAACATACAAAGGGTAAAAAAGGAGAACAGAAAGGTGACGTTAAGTGATTTTTAGTAGAATAACAAGAATACATAAGTGATGTCTTCCTGCATGTTGCCTGAAAAGTTAATGGTAGAGATGGTAACTTAGCCCACACCTCACTTGTCAGTGCTTTGATGACAGGACAACTGTATCTTGGTTTCTTTTCTCATATCCTGATACACAGTTCTGTTAGCAAGGAGAGGGTTTTTTCCTCTATGGTGGGAAGCATCTTACACATTTAAGCAAAATATTTACCCTTTGTTTACATCCTTTAAAGGTTAAAGTAATGAAGTGGTTAGATGCAGTGTTTGCCACACTTTTGGTGTAAATGGCTGAAATGAAACTGTGTGGCAATTTGAGACAGTAATGAGAAGGATGAGGATAAACTGAAAAGATGGCATTCACACTGTCTTTTTGTGCACAATCTCTCATGCACAGTTAGAAACAGTAAAAATTTGAGAGCAATTATGAGAGAACCAGAGCTGCCAGAAATTTTTTTCCCTCTCTCTTCAAATGACCAGAAAGACTGCAGTCATAAATGACAAATTTAACAATCAACCAGTATTTACCAGTATGTGCGTACAGCACTCTCAATGCTCACCGTGATTACCGAGGCAAACTGGGGCACACTGTGCCCACAGTTAGCCCAGCACTGCTGCTGGTTTTGGGTGAGTGGGCTTCTGAGGCTGCCACAGGTGTTACAGATGCTCTGTATTGGGCAGAAAGTAAGACAGGACCTTGAATATAGAAAGCTGTATATTCCTGGTGCCTGGCTCCAGCACAAAGCAGCAGTGCTGTTATTGCCAAGGAGACACTATGCCTCGGCCTTCCTGGAAAAAAGTTCCCCGCTCTCCAGATGTGAAAATCAGTTTCAGGCTAACACAGAAATATTGAGCACCACTAGACAGGACAACAGCTCAGATGTGGAAGGCAGCCAGACCTCACTGCGGGCTGTGGCTTGGGTAGAAAGGTTGTCGACAGCGACAGTATTAAAAAAAGAGTTATAAAAAAGCTTCCAAAAGCTTTGCATCCTACAAAGCAAGGCTATTCTGATTAAATGGATAATTTTAAAATAAAAGGGCTGCAGAGAAATCAAGAAAACCAGCAAATCCCTTCTTTCTGTTTTTCTAGATAGTACAAAGTGTTATTTAAAAAAAAAAAATGTTAAAAATCTATTTATAAATCAAAAGAAGAAAAGCAGGCAAAAAATTGTGCAAGCAGCATTAAGCTGCAAAAATTTTCCTTGGACACATTGCAGTACCTTTTCAAAGCAGCATATGGGGTTTATTCTGGTGACTCTAATTTTAACATGAATGGGAGTCACGTGGAATACTCCTGGCATACTGCTTTGAAAATATATCCCTGCATGATTAAGGAAGACTGAAATATTTTTAAACATCTATTTTTATTTTTTTTAAACCAATTCTGAAATGTTTTTAAAGGAAAGCATTAATGGAATGAAAATGGTTAAACCCTGAACAAAGCAGTAATGTAACAGGTAGAAATACTACTGGCTTAGCACTGTAGATATGTTTGTGTTTTAGAGGCTGGGTAATGAAGAGTGAGGAAAACCTGGAGTTTGTACCCACTGTTGCAACTGCCTCTGCATTGCTTGACCTTTGTAAATTTGTCTCTTCACTTGGAAGATGAAGTAATCATTCCACCTACCATGTGCAAAGAGCAGAGGGTTCAGCAGAGAGAGCACAGGGCGGGATTTGTCTCTGCGATGGTAAGCATTGCCATGCTGCAGAATTGACAGCATCTTTAGCTCGTGGATGGTCGAGACTGAAGAAATATGTACTCTGAAGATCAATTAGAGAGAGACTCATTAGCGGGAAGGAAGTTCTGAGCAGATGCTACAGCCCTGACAAAGTGAGCCAGAACACTGATAGAGCTGGGGCTGGTGTGTGGGCTGAATGTGAAGCAGGGTTGCAGGAGGGAGGTTCAGAGAGTCCTTTCTGACAGCCGGTCCTTCCTACCCATCTTCAGAGAAAGCAGTCTTAACAGCTTCTTGAAATGTTTTGAAAAGGATAAGACAGAAAATGTCCATAAAACCATATTGATGAATACAGACATGAGCACAGTGAGGAGTATGGACAGTCATCTGGTGTCCTTCCAAAGATGCTGAGAAAGGGGGAAAAGTTACTTTTCCTTTTCTAATACTTTTTTCTTTTTTTTCTCTTTTTTTAAATTGAGAATGCAAGGTTTATTTTTATTACTTTAGTTTGTGTGGGCTGCTACTTCAGTGCTTGAGGATCTCCTCTGATTGTTTGCAATACCTAGTTGCCTGTCTTACTAATATTTATCTATCTTGACATCAGAGACACTCACACAAAAAAAGAAATTGCCTGCCTTTTATTCTTTCCACGAAATCTTTACCAGTGACATCATGATGTTGAGCTCACCTGTCCTTCTTATCTATTGACTTTGAGTGGGGTTTCTCCGGTCATTCCAACAGAGTTGCCACTTTCCAGACTTAAACAAGAGATGAAACAGGCAGCATAAAGAAAGTGTATTTATGCCAGCCTTATTTAAGCAAGAGACTTCATTTAAGCAAGCCTATTTATATAGCAAGGTTATTTATACTACATTTGGCTGTGAATGGGCGTGTGTGGGCACACTTCTGTTGTGCATGCGACACGTGTTTGGGGTATGTATATTTGGCTGCACATTTCCATGTACAGGGATTGAAAAAGTGGCTGTTAGTGTCTTTGAGAAGGGGATGTTTGCAAAGCCTAGCTCAGGGAGACTTTGAAATCCTGAGGAACAGATGCCTGCTGCCAGAGGCTGACACAGAATGGAAGCATCAGTAGCTCATTTTGTGTGCTCTGAATTACCTTATGAGGGTGTGGATGGAGGATATTGCCCTTCCTAGCTGAAGCTAAGTGTTCACTCAGTAAATTGCTCCTATTAGAGCACACTTGCAATAACTCCATGGTAAACAGCCCTAACTGTTCATTCAGCTTATGTGAGCATCCATGTGACTTTCATTCCTGCATGAGGTGGAAGCAGACAGAACATGTTCTTCTCAGGAACATTTGTTGTGTGCTTTCTGGACCTGGAAACTGGACTCATGTTTTCTGATCTTCTCATTAACTGCACTCTTGGCAATCCCTTTCTGCACCACCGGAGCCTTCTGACACTTAGCCTTTCCTGCAAGCCTGGGATGCAAAAGCAATGCTAAGGGGGTGTGATAACCCTCATCAACAGCTATTAAAATAATAGTCTGGAGGTCCTTCAGCAGCAGCTGGGAAGGTGAACCAAGGCAAAGATAATTCTGTAATTGAGTTGTTTTCAGGATACTCTTTCTAAACATCATCAACTAGCATTGTCAGTCTGGCCTTAAAGGTGCACAATCACAGCAACACTGTTCCTCTTAAGGCTGCTGGGTGTCTGATTGTTCCTCTTAAATAATACACAGCAGAAGCTTCCGAAATTAAAACGCACACATAGAAAACTCTCCTCAATAAAATTCCTTTTTTTTTTTTTTTCCAGAATGCCTAGGCAATTAAATACTGGGTTTTAGAAATCCAGAGATGTTTGCTAGCATCATCCATTGTGACAGTCTTAAAGGTCTGTTGGATAAAATCCAAGGCCCCTGCTTCAGGTCTCACACTACTAATCTCTTCTCCATTAGCAAGGGAGAGCATGAGTTTTGTGTGAACAGATTTAATCTTCCTGTGCAGCAGGTGTGCTGACACATGGGTTTCTCTAGTCAATGGGGTAAATAATCTTCTGTTTAAGTAGTTCCTAAGTACCTATTTATGTAATTAACATATTAAAAAAAATCATGCATCATTATTTAAACAGTGGGCCATGACAGCATCAGACTGAGTTCAGGTAACTGAGACAGATGATTTTTTCCTTTATTTTGTCCATCCTATTGTTCTTTGGTTTTGTTAAAACCAGAAAAGCTAAAGAAATCGTTCTATTACCATTTCACATGATTGAGTAGAGATTTAACTACCATATTCCAGAAGAAGAAAACTGCAGTGCACTAATGAATAAGATGGAGGAGAGCATGCATGCATGAAAGAAAGGCAAGACCAAGCACCTACAGGGCATAATTTGTTTCAACAGTGTTTGTACGATGTACATTCCACAGTGCCCATCCTACAGAGACCCAAGCATTAAATGAAGTCTTAGACTATTTGGATCGAAGATAAACCCAGCTTCTATTGCTTGTTTGGCAGCCTGTGCAAAGCATGAGCTGGAGAAGTACCTAAAGATGGGAGGAAAAATACTGCAGCGATGTGAAATTGTTCTGTCCTGGACATGTGTATTCCAGACAGGGATTGAATGAGAGAACTGAGATTACAACGATATGACTGAAAATGCTCTCGGTGTGTTGCAAAAGGTTTTCATACAAAATTATGATATGCATTTGAACAATGTGGGCAAAGAAAGGAGCAGGAAAAATCCTAACCCCAACAGTGGATGAAGAATATGTGATAGATTTGGCAGATAATGCTCATATGGTCTGAATGTACTGAAAATTTTAAAACTCACAAGGTGATTTCTGAGCCTCTTGCAGTTGTGTATTTCAGAGTGCTATGTGAGGAATCCTGAAGCCGATGATGTGTACTGTGAAACCTTCTGCTGTCTACTGTCTGGATTTATTATAATTGATTTGAAATTCTTCAGTGCCCTCTCATGCTATATGACTGCAATGTATGTTTGAAATGGCAAGACTTAAAGGTTGCAGACAGCTGCAGGGGCTTGTGTATTTTAAGAGCTTTTTTAATATGATAGCTATCCAAAGACAAACTAACTATGATTGTATATGACACTGCCGCCAAACCTAAACGTCACTTGAGGTTGTTTGTCTTCTGTACCCAGTGTCAAGGTTAGAAATCATTTTCTCTTTCTTCCTTGTGCACGTTTCAAAATCTATGCAACTCCAGATTTGTTCACTGTGACAGAACAGTCTTCCTCTAAGCAACCCAGTTTCTCTTTCTTCCGTTTTCAGACTAGGTTTCTGATGTGCGGTTGTGGTGCCGTTCTTCTTTTTGTTTAGTTGTTTTTTGGGGTTTTTTTCTAAGATGTGGATATTTTGGTTCTGTATCAAAGGCAAGGCATTTTAGATCTTCTTGTAGTTAACACTGGAGGTGGAAATGGAGCCTACAGTCATGTTGTCTAGACTAGGAAGTCTCCTTTCACTACTCAGACTACATGTAATCATTTAGCAATAGGAAAACTGAGAACTATTCATGTCAGCTCCTGTAGCCAATTTCAGGATTGTTTGTAGGCTGTCTTTGGCTTAGCTGAAGAGCTTCAGTTGTCAGAGATGATGAAGAAGAACTGCAAATTCAACACCCCTAGACAGTCATCATCCAGACTTCTGTTGTGTATGTCCAGGACTGTTGCATGAAATTATATAAAGCTCTGATTTCATTTGTATAAGACAAATGGAGACTTTCTTTAATGCACATCTTTGGATCTTGAAGTCTTTTAACATGTGTATGCATCCTCAGAATGGGGTAACCTACCCAGTGGTGCCGGAAGAGACTTGAATGCTCCCTGTGGTCAAAGCACAGGGGAAAGTTGTGAACACTAAACGTGCTCATTGGTGCTTGGATGGTGGAAATGCTTTGCAGGATGAAAGGTGCTGTGGTTCTGTAATTCATATAGACCTTCTGGGTGCTATGGTGGCAGATCACCTCTGAAGGTCATGTCTAATCTGATTTGCAACGCTGTGTTCCTGACTGTTTTCAGCAGCTTATATATCACCTGTGTGTTCCTAGTCAGATAAGCTTTGTGGTTTGTAGTAAACCTGTCTTAAATGGCAGAAAGGATAGATGTCTCTTTATGCTCTGGCCCAGTATTTTCATTTTAATTTGTGTTTATGTGTTACTATGCAGAAACATCTTTCTGATGCAACTGTATTAGGAAAAAAAAACCCAAACCATCTCATTTGAAATAAAGTGTAGGGACCTCCTGATAAAAAAGTTATGAAGTTTTCTGATACTAAGATTCAGGAAAAACCAAATTAAATGTGAAATATGGCCTTGGAAGTCTGTGGAATACTTGTTTGTATTATCTACAGACTAGGTCCTAATTGACACTTCAAGAGTACAGATGTGAAAGGGAAATGTGTCAGTCTTCCTGGAATAAATCAATAAGACTAGCTGTTCCTGGTGCAAATCAGCTGCTTCTACAAATGGACTTTTGAAAGGGCTTGAAAGTTTACTCAGAATTATCAGGTAATTTATGGCACTGGAAGAGGAGTCACTGGGAGCCAACCAGCGAGTCTGTGACTTGGGAACTGTTAGTAGGTTAACCATCTTCCCCTTTAGGTATCCAGGCTAAAAAAAGAAAAACCCACGATCTAGAAGGATGAGTAAGCATTATATCATCACTGATTGTTCCTCAGCTCCCACACACAAACAGGTCCTAGCCCATGACAGCATACTGGCAGGAGCTGCTGTCGGATTGACAAGTAGCAGCTTTGGTGTGAAGCCTTCCTGGAAATCTTTTATCCTTTTGGTTGAACAGCATCATTTTATCCTCCTATCTTAGAAGATTTTTTCACAAATCTTATTTATTATGCTGCTTTGAAACGCCTGGATTTTTCTAGCCTTGAATTTTTGATCTCCCTTAAAAGCTTTCTTAGGTATCTGTGTCTTGTCCTGCTTTAGATTGCAGTGAAATTCTTAGTGTGTTTATTCTCGCAACACAACTTTGTGAGGAAAAGAAATGCAATTTGCAGGGAAGGTTACTAAGAAAAGAAAGTGACAAAGGTGAGATTTCATAACCTTAAATCTAGTGGCTTGCTGTCGTCAGAAGCAGAGATCTCTTCTGGCCACTTCTGCTCGTTTCCTATGAAAGAAAAGACCTTAAAAATGTGTCTTCTGAGTTCTTGACTGGTTGCCCTAATCTGGGACACAATCTTCTCTCTGTCAGCATGTGAAATGCAGATGGGAGTGTTGGAAATTGGGCCAAGGGAAAGTTTCTCCAGATACATCAAAGTTGCACTGCTAATCCTTATTTTTGATTGCAGTGGGGCTTTGTTTAACAAAGCACAGCCTCATGAAGAGTTTTGAACTCTGTGTATCACATAACAGAAAGGAACAATGTATTTCATAAGGAACCTCTTCAATTTAATATTGCCTTAAAAAAATATTAATTGTAGAGACCTCCTAGGGATGTGCCATTTGGTTTTCATTGTACAGTAGCATTTAAACATTCATTGTTGGTTTGCATGATTATTTTAAGCTCTACATACTGACAATGCTTCCAGTCCACAACATGACAATAACAGCTAGCAAAAATAACTGTGTTAATGACTTGGAACTGCTGAAGTGTTTCACCATTCACAGACAAATGACAGAGCATGCTTCACACTCTCAGACCACCCTCTCCCCTGTGTGATGTAGGTGGAAGGAGGGTGGGAGAGGGATGGAACTGGACAGATTGCTTTTTTCCACAGCAAGTTCTGTCAGCGAATCTAGGCTTTTTAATTAGCCCTCGTTCCCTTAAAATGCACACTGATTGTCTTTCCACAGTTTAATATTTCAAAACTGAAAGAATGACCACAAAAGCTGGCAAGCTCAGGGTAATCCCTACAGAGATGGTGCTGCTCCAAAGGCAAATGAAAAGCCGGAAGTGCAGCACTGCCAGAAGTGAACCCTTGCAGAATCCTCAGCCATTACAAACACAGTTCTCTCAGAACCTCACTTCTATGGCAAGAATTATACTTGAGTCACAGATGCCCTGAAAAGCCAAATCTCTGCTACAGCTCTCTGTTATGGCCTTGCCCTTGAGCACTAGACCAAGAGGCTTGGAAGACCTTCCTGGACTCTGGATTAGACACAGGTAGAAGACATTTAACAAGGAGGGGTCTTTATTGTACAAGGAGATAAATCTACATGCAAGGCTCTACCATGGTGCATTTTAAAATGCTTCTATTTACCGTGGCAATTGGAGTGGATTTCTGTTATTAGTGCAATATAGAAATGTTGAGGTTTTTTAAGAAGAGCTTTCGTTTTTCTATTCTTCTTTTAGTTAAATAAATGCAAGTAAGGGTTCCTGAATTTTTTTTCCATCTGAAATTCTTTCTTAACATCATAATAATAGTATGTCAGTGTCTCATGGTCTGTCTGAGGTTGTCTTTTTAATATAAATGCATGAACTTGACTTTTCTCCTCATCTTGCAGTTTGAGTAACAGAAACATGGAAAGAATTAAAGATTTTTTTTCAGTTGTCCCAGAAAAAGTCTGAGGAGCAGCTGATGTCTCCTGATGTCAGAAGTCAGGATGGTGTTTTTGTCAATGACTAGCAACCCTTTTGTGCATAAATATTTCCTAGTGATGTGTTACATCAGGCCCTAACACGACAGGAAATACTCAGTGTAGAATTAGTTGCTTGAAGATTCAGGTCACTCTCTGTGGGTGTCAGATGCGTTTTTGGAGGTGTCCTAATAGCTGTCTCAGATTTTCACCTTGTTTTGGAGAGATACAATATATAGAACTGGAAAACTAAATACAGTATTTTTACAGTAGTCTTGTCTTCTGCTGCTCAGTTAATTAAAGTTGACATGTGCGTAAGGTGTATTGTTAGAGCAAACAAAACAAAAGGGGGACCAAGAAGATGATCAGGGGGCTGGGGCACCTCTCGTATGAAAACAGGCTTGACAGAGTTGTAGTTGTTCAGCCTGGAGAAGGGAAGGCTCCAGGGAGACATTAGAGCACTCTCCTTAGCTGGAGAGGGACTTTTTACACGGGCGTGGCGTGACAAGACAAGGAGTAATGGCCTTAAAGTGAAGGAGGGTTGGTTTAGATGAGATATTTGGAAGCCATTCTTTGCTGTGAGGGTGATGAGGCACTGGGACAGATTGCCAGAGAAGCTGTGGATGCCCCATCCCTGGCAGTGTTCAAGGCCAGGTTGGATGGGACTTCAAGCAACCAGCACTTGTAAAAGATATCCCTGCCCATGGCAGGGGGTTGGATCTAGATGATCTTTAACTATTCTGTGATTCTGCGATGTGGTTACACAGAGAGTGTACCTCCTTAGCATATGCCTGCACACAAGTGAATATGGGGTATGTGCACAGATATTCGTGTGTCACGGCGTGTTTGCACAGGGAGAAAGTCAACACGTACACAGCTCTGTCTGCGTGTACTTTCCCAGCATCTATGAAAAGAGAGAGCAAACTCACAATCAAATAAGAAGCGAGAGCAGAGGGAAAAAAGATGAGATTGCAGTTGATTATGAGCCTGGCAGCAGATGTGCTACACAAATCCAGCCCGCTGCATCCAGGCTGTTTCCATGGCGATGGAGCGAGTAATTGTGAAGCTCCGGCGCGCTCCCCCGCGGCCCCCGCCAAGGTGGACGCGGGTGCCGGGTCCCCATCAGCGCTGCCTCTGGGTGAGCGCCGGGCTCTGGGACCAACCGAGCGGGCGGGGAGGGGGAGCCCCAGAGACGGGGATGCCCGCTCTATTCATCCCCGCCGTGCGATGGCAGGATGCGAGGGAAGCGGCGCTCTTCCTCGGAAATACGGTCTCCCGGGATGCTAAATAAGCGGGCAGGAGTTTCCCTGCCGCGGGAGTGGGCTGCCATTGGCTGCCGCCGCCCGCCCGTGCCAATGGGAGCCCGCCGGGCGCCCGGCACATAAGCGGAGCTACGCGGCGAGCGGGGNCCGCCGAGCGCCGCAGTAACTCATCCGCTCGCTGCCGTCGGGGAGGCTGAATTTGTCATCGGGAACGATGGAGCTACGAGACCTCTGTAAGTAAATCCGCGCGCTTCAGCCTGCTCTTTCAGCCTGGGCATAGGAGCGATCGATGGTGTCGAGGAATGGCAAAAGCAAATTAGTAAGAACTGTAAGCAGCGTGAGGGATGCCTCGGTTTTTGGCGAGATGTGTTCTTCCAAACGGTTTTGGGCATCGGACAAACTAGTTAGCTGTTTGCATTGCCTTGGGCGGTTTTTAGCCTAATTAAGGTTAGTCTGTGGAAGGATGCTGCGTTCTTCGGGGTATTTCAGATCAACCTGTGTTGGAGAGGGAAAGCAAACCACATGGAGCAGAACATCGCAGGCACAAAAGTCTGAGGTGCCCACATGTAGTCACCAGCGTTTGTGGTGTCAGTGTAATAATAACAGGTATGTTATTACAGTGGTTTGTCAAATGCCAGTTCAGACCCTGAGCCAAGAAAACACGAGTTGCTCATCATTCATCACTGTGTCCAGCACAAAAAAAGTCATTGCTTTTCCTACCCTTCATGTTCCTTTTCTCTATTTTTCAAATTGGTTTCTTCTTCTTCTGAGGCTTTTTAAAAGTATGTTTAATTTAAAAGCTTTCCTATTTGTTTATGAAACCTGTGAGTACATGAAAAGTGTGGAGAGTTTCCTTTTTCACCATTGTGGGGCATGTGTTAGAAGTTGATTCCTTTGCCTTTTGGGACTCTGCTTTTGATTCTGTAGAGCAAAACAGTATATTTAGAAAGGGGAGGGAAGCGTGTGTGCAAATCTGTCCCTCTGTAACCCTCTGGGGTTACTTCAGTTACACCAGCTATGAATTCGGCTCAGCATTGTTCATGTTTTATCATGACAGAGAGCTTTGCTGCATGGAGCTCACGGTTGTCTTTGCTTAACCCTCTCAGAGACTGTAGTCATCTTACCTGGTTTGTGAAAATACATAGGAGAAACGGCAGACATTGGAAGAAAAAGATTCAGAAACAACTTTTTGTATTTTCAGCCTGTGCCTGAGCTAGTCAAGTGTATCAGGAATTTTTTAATAAGCAAACTAGGTGCAAACATTGTATAAAGCTGGCTGCATTTTAGGGATCCATTTTTGGTGTCTTGTGTTCGTTTTAGAACTTAACACACAGCTTCGTTTCCCAGCATTAGGAACTGCTGAGAAGTCACATTGCTGCCTGGGAATCTCAGGCTGAGGGTGTAAATTTCTTTAGATATGGTTTAAAAGCTGGTCAGCTTTGCTTTTGCCTTGCGAGTTGTGGCAGGAAGGTGTGTACGTTGAGCTTATCCCTCCAGTTAAAGGAATCAGTGTTGCCTCAGAGCTGATGCCAAAAAAAGAATTGTCAGTGTTTTCAAGAACTGCTGGATCAATATAAATTTTAAAAAATAGAATTCCGTGCATCGATACAGGAAGAGTGTCTGTTGGTGAAGCTGTGTAAACCTCCTCCGTGTAGTTTTTAGTGTTTAACCCGATGTATCACATATGCAGGAGGGACCCCTTATTAAGCTTGAGTTATTGCTTTTTCTGAAGACACAGATATAAGTCACTCTTCCCTGTGTTTCCCAGGGGTGTTTGGATCGCCTTTTATTGAAATGATGGCCCCAGGCATCTTATGGCACTGGCCTTAGAAAAAAAATGCATTTTTCTAAGGTATGCAAAAAAGAGATAGCTCTTAGCTCTTACTGCAATTTTTATTTTTGTTCAGCAGTGATGAAAGGGCCAAGAATTTTTTTTTTTTTTTTTAATGAAGAAGGTATTTTGCTGCTATGTCACCTTCCCCAGGGTCTTGTATCATTCATTTGTATTTACTTAGCACTGGTGTAGGTGAAAATCCCATTGCATGCGGCAGTCTAGGCAAAGAGATGTGCCCACTCCCCATCTTGAAGGTGGATGCTTTGATCTAGGCTGAGATATTCTGTAAAAATCTGTGAGAAAGCTTGGACCCTTGCACACCTGGGCATGGGTTGTTCCTGGCTCCAGGCTGGTCATTTTGAACACCTTTGGGATGCATCAAAATGAAGCTTAATTGCACCTTTGAGGGTTTTTAATTCCGTCGCTACTTCCTTCTGCTTTATTTTCTGATTGCTGATGTGAAAGCCTAGGAGAACATTGTCTTTTAAGGTCACTGAAACTCTTAAGATGATATTTTAATTCTTATTAGCACTCCAGGGATATAGTTCAAACAACATAAACGTCTCAAGTTTAGTCACCAGTGTTAGGCAAATACTGTATGTGATAGAGTTCCTCTCTCTCCCGTAACCTTGTTTGAAGGGATTTTTTTGCTTGTCTATCCCTGTGCATTAGCAGATAAAAGGAGGGGACCAGGGAGGGAGGGAGGGAGGCAGCCTATAAGTGCTAAGCACTGGATCAGTCTGTCTGGGGGCTTCAAACCACAGTGGTGCCTGAGGTGGAAAAACTCGTGTTGCAGTCACAGCCCTGCTTGCATTAGATTTTTGACCTGATGGTGCAGAGAACAGTTGCTCGTCGTTAGTGCTTGGGGATGATCTATGTGGGAGAGGCATTTCAGATTCCCAGGCTATAAGAGTTCCAGCAACAGAGGAGTGAGTAGGCTTCAGTGAGAGCTGTGGCATGCTGGCAGCAGTTGGGAGGATGCAGAAGCTGAAAAAAAATGCTATCTTGGGGTAGCTTTAATTGGTTGCATTGGAAAACACTTGGTTTGATGGGCTCATATGTCTTCTAAAATGCTTGGTGCCAGACCAAATTGGCATAGCTCCATTGACTTACACGAGATGCCACCAGGCATTGATCTGATCTTCAGTCTTATGCTTATTTTTTTCTTGGAAGAGAGAGATTTTCACAAAGGCAGAAGGATATTTTTTTCTTTCTATTTGCCTCAATGACAGTAATATTGAAAACCTAAGTGGAATATGCATTCCACAGGTTTTGTTTTGTTTCTATGGGCTTTAAGCTTAATGGGTTATCCTTTATCTGCTTGTAGAGCCTCATACCCATATGTTAGTCTATACGGGAAGCACAGAGCAGAAATTCTCATTGGAATTTTATATATGTCCAGAGATACAAAATTTGAATATTTCATTATTTCCCTGGATCTTAGCTCTCCTTCAGTTAAAAAACCCCTGGTGATCATTGATGTTCTAAATAAACAGATGTTAGAGCCACCAGTCTTCAGTTTTGCCTGATGTATTTGGTTTTCACCCAATTATTCAAGTGACTAGGTACAAATTTTTACACACGGGTGTAAAAAGGGGGCTCAATATGTTCACCTCTAAATGAATTGAAGACAGTTGTAACTCCAAATGAGATTAACCACACAAATATAAACAGTTCCTTATTTTTGTGTCTGCAAAAAATTTTAGGAAAAGTTTCTCCGTGCTAAGATGTGGCTTACATGGAACATCATGCCGTGGAAAGCTCTCGCTCCCTGTTCAGTGCATGCACACTCACTTCTCAAATGGCACACGCACACAGCAAAACAACACCAAGCACAGAATAAAAATGGAACAGCAGTAAAACAAAGACTTGTGACTTGTGAAAAGCCCATTGATTTGCTTGACACCCATTTTGTTCAACATTGTGCAGTGCTAATCTGAAAATTCCTGTGCGTCACAAAAACTTTTCAGAACAATAAGAACTGTCAATTCCAGCAGATTTTACAGACCTGTCATTATTCTTCTTGTCTTGAAGCACTAAGTGGCATATAGAGAGATTTTTGGCAGGAGTTCAGGACTACTCTCATAGAGAGGAGTCATGTGCCACTACCTCATGTATGTCATCATTTGAAGCTAGAGTTCAGCCCAGCACAGGCTCCTGGAAGCATATCTTTCCCCATCCAAGTGTGCTGCTCTTATGGATCTCACTTATTTTGTCCCTTCAAAAACCCACAACTACAAACCACTGCTTTTTACTGTTCTCAGATGCAAAAATGTAAAAGAAAAAAAATTGTACATTCTTTCTCCATTTTGACTTAATATCTTCCAGAAAAGTAGAATACTTTAATGAAATCCCATTCCCCCCCCACCTCCACCTGCTTCTTCTTCAGAAAGGAAAAGCGGGGATAGAAGCACTGATGGCCACAAGCAGAAGTTTTTATTAACTCCCTTCCTCTTGAGATTGTATTGCTGGTACTTCCTCCTCTTGGAGCATCTGTTAAGAGAAAGCTCACACACCCTACATTCCCTGTCATTAGGAACTACACCCCCTTTAGAAACATGCCTCTGTAGGAGAAACATAATGATGGGAAAGAACATTGACTTTGTGTCATAGAGACTCAATTCTAAGTTCTTTATCAGAGGCCATGTAATTTTGCAGTGTTTTGTCTTCCATACTTATGCTTCCCAGTGTAGCATCATCTGCATACATACCTCACCCAAATTCAATAAAGTTTCGGTACAATAAGGGTCATGACATTCACTCTGAATATGAAAATATTCATTCAGTTATGCATCCTTGGTTTTGGTAACTTGCAGAATACATGTTGCAATAAACCTTCAGCATTTTCAAATGTCTGCAGAGCACAGATCCATTTGTTGTGGACTTGACAAAATTCTAGCAGGTTTTGCTACTCAGGAATTCAGCGGTTTCAAAAAAGCATGTGAAAATCAGACCTCAGAGGACACGCATGACCTTCATCTAAACTAGAACTTTGATTAGCTCTATCTTGGGCGTTTTAAACTTCTCTATAATGCACAAAAGCAATCTTGTAATGGGGTGAAAAAGGAGATCTTCTTACTAATGCTAGCCCACTGTCAAATTAATACATCAAATAATATACTCTTATCCTGAATCACTGGACTGCTTTTATCAGAGCTTTTGATGTGGCAAAAAAAGTGCTTGTTCCATAGCTACAAACCCAACTCTCTTAGTCTTTCCTTCTCTTTGAACTTCAATTTTCTTAAGACTTGGAACATCATGATACAGAGAGCAGCATTCACAGCTAGGTGTTTCAAGACTCACATCCAGAGGCGTATTAGAAGCCACACAAAGGGATTTTCTTTAAGTGAGGTTTTCAGATATATGTAGCCTTCTGGCTTGACCTCTGGATCCACTCCCAGTCTGCATTTCAAGAAAAAGAATCTACCCACATACAGTTATCTCCAGTAAGATCAAAGCTGTCATTGTATTCTGACACCCGTGAGAAAGAAATGGATATATAAAAAAAAGTGGGGGAAATTGTGAAAAGATTTGAATGAGTTCACATTTATGAAAGACATGAACCCACGGATCTTGGAAGCGAAGGGAAGACTTTCAGGATAGCTGCAGAATGTTTCTTTATTCGTTAGCTTCACCAAGTTAATTAAACAGACTTGAAAACATAAACAAAAATAGATTTTCTAGATCCCTACAAATATAGCTCTGCAAGTGCTTTGCCATGAAAGTTAATAAGGTTCTAACTTTAGACTGGGGTTTCTGCCTGGTGCCTAACAAAAGCCACTGCAAAGGATGATGTTATTTCATTCTACGTTTGCAGCCCCTCATCAAGGTGTGGTGTCTTTCCCAGTTCCCACCATTTTTCTGGCAAAGATATAAGTAGTCACAGATTTAGCCCAGCTCTGGTAGATCTGTCCTGAAGGACTGGAGAGTAAGTGTCTGCAGATTGAGAAATGCAGCTGTTTGTGTGCTCCTATTTCTCGCTGGCCTGTGTGAAAGGGCCAGGAAGGCTTTGCAGAGCTTGTCCTTCCTGCGTGTGGATGGGTCATCAGCAAAAGGCACAGCAGAGTCAAGGTGTGCGTTTTGCTCCATTTCTCCTTTGCCTTAGCACAAGCAGCCATAGCAGAGGCCCTGGCTTTCAGCCAGCTGGGATGTGCCAGAACGTGCTGGAGCTAAAGCTTCAAATGCCCTACAAGGGAAGTGTGTCCCAGTTTTTGGCAGCACCGCAAGGTTATCACCTCCGCATCAGATAATTCAGCATGGTGCTGAGGAGCGTTGTGTATGGAAGGTCCTTGCCCTGCAAGAAAACTTCTTCACAGTTCCTGTAGTCAACACAAGGGGTTAAAATGTATCTGTGGCCCTAGCCACAGGGAAGGGAAGGACTGTAGATCAGCCAGGCTTCTCTCTTGATCTTCGCTGTGCCTCACAAGGGACCTTCTCCTTTCCCCTTCCCCATACTCACATTTTGGAGGGTGGAATTAAGCCACTTGGCCAACAGGAGCTCCTCTCAGCTATCAGAAAGGGGAATCTCTCTGATGTGAGACACTTTGTTGTCTGTTTAAGCTCTCAGGGTCATGCTTAGCAATAGCTACAGCTGCAGAGAGATACAGAATGTCCGTGAAACCTCTCACTTTTACACCACCAGTTGCTTTGGTGCATAGAGTAAGTAAGAAACGGCTTGAGTTAGGAACACCTCTGATGCTTTGTAACTACAGTGAGAAGCTGGGTTATATTTAAATGTTAATAGTTGGTCTTGAGTTTTTCCACCTTTAAATGCTACTATAACCCCGTTAAATATTTAACAGAAGAGTGGAAAGTCTATTCACAGCAGTTTCACAAGTAAATTCCTTTGTTCTCACTTCCCAACTTACCTTTTAAAATCTCCTATTCAAATTATCACCCTATCTCAAACAGCAACACAGTGTTTTGCCATTATGCTTAGTATGTCATAAGTTCCATTTTCAATGGCAAGTGGAATTATGCTCATTTCTAATGGTACTGAAAAGGTACAAGTGAGACTTAAAATAAGTTCTGCTTTTTCATGCATGAAATTATGTATCAGTTCACCTCTGCATGCAGGATTTCCATCATTCAACAGTCATGGGCATCTGCTCCAGAATGAACTTTGCACCAATCCCAATAACAATTTTCATTGCTAAAGGTTCTAGCCCAGTGAATTTCAAGGCTTTGAATTTGTATTACATACTTAAGGTATAAGCAAGAAACATCTGACTAAGAATGTCTTTGGTGGAGTAAATATCAAATCTTTCAGGCATACAGTTCTGACCATTATTGTTTATCATTGACCTGGTAAGATAAACAACTGCTGGATTGTGTCAGATTTTTTGGTTTATAAAGGGCTTTCTATCAGGTCTCAACAAAGAATAAAGGAGACACCTTTCTAATTTTGTTAACTGTTACTGTGTACTAGTAATTGAATGAAATTTGAGTTTTTTTTCAGTCAGAGAGACGAATGACAGATTTGTAATGTGAAAAGTATAGGAAAGCCCTACAGCTAATTCTATTATTTTAAACTTAAACACCAGAGCTCAGTTGCTGATAGTTCCAGAAGTTTGCCTGAACTATGATTTAAAGGCTTTATTGCACCAAAATCCCAGAGGTTATTGCAGTTTGCAGCAGATAATCACACTGTGTGGTTCTTGGGATTGTGAGGAAATGTGCACATTTCGTCGTGATCTCCTGCCCAGGCAGATGCCTGGGCCTGAATCCAGACCCTTTCAGATCATGCCCTTGATCTGGTGTTCTCATCATTACTGCTGACAAACCATTTAACCTAGCAAGGGTATTGTGCATCTCTGATGCCACAGCCCATTTGGAGCATCTGCGTGTCACCAGTGCCACAGAGCACCCGTAAATGGTGCACCCGCCAGGTTGTGGGGCACTCCTGGGACAGAGTACAGCAGTCCTGCTTCACTATTCTGGTCACCTCAGCATTATTCTCTGCTTATATGAACATCATGGTCAGGGTGCAAAATCAGGAGCTGCTTAAAAGGAACACCAGTCCAGAAAGCAAAAGCTTGTCCGTGTTGAAACAAGTGCTAGAGCTCCCATCAGTTTTAGGCTGGTCCCCAGAGTTAAGGGGTTGAATTCCTCCTGGGATGAAGTGGTCAAATTGTACCATGAAGTCAGTCAAAAGGCATCTCCTCCTAAGGAAAATGAGAGATGTCAGAGAGCTCTCTGTGAGTCAGTCACAAAACAAGTAACAATTTTGATTACTGATATACAAAAAAGAATGTTCCACCAGGGATAGCAGCTTGTTACTTGCTTTGCTCTCGGGATGCAGGGAGAAAGGAAGAGAAAGTGCGTACTTGTAGCCAAGTTGGCTGCTACAGTCCAGCAGCACAGTCAATCAAACTGTTTCATCCTTCCAAGTCATTCTGTAATATCACTGATTTATCTTGCTGCCATGCAATTGTCCCCTGTTGATAATTCCAGTTTTGTCAAGAGATGACAGAGATTTTGCTGAAAACCTGCAAGCTACTGTTACCAGCGGCAAACAGTAGGAGAGCAAAGTAAGATTTCCTCCTTTTCACTGATGCCTATAAATAGTCCATGCTAACCTTAACAGCCCTGAAGACATAGGGAACCTTTTTTCTTAAAAAAGAGTCCATTATTTTTAAAACTACATTGACTCAGCAGAAGTAGATGTGTGTGTTTTAGATCATGATAGGTTGACAATCAAGCCCTGCTGTGAGTGCTTAGCTCTTCAATTCGGGCTGTAATGTTTTACATTTATTTTAACTCTGCAGTGTACTAGCACAAGTCTTGATGTAATGTCCAGAAAGGATACTGCTCAGTTACTGTATATCTTTAAAAATAAAGGTCTTATTTATAGTTTTTACAATTTAGTTCTCTGTTTCCGATTTTTCCCTGTGTACATGAGAAAGAGGAGATAATTAACCGAAGTGCATTTAATTTATGTCTAAGAATGTGTTGCTTAATAGCAAATGTTGTAGCTCTCTGTTGTGCTAACCAGAATTAGTCACAGGAGCCATTATATGGACTTTAGTGGTATTACTCCAATATGCAAGTGCTATCCAAATGTGATTTGAGCTACTTTGGAAAGTGTAAGAGGTTTCTTAGGACAGCTGAGTCCCTTGATCTTGCAGACAGGAGGGTTTTTTCAATATGATATTAGTATGCATGTGTCCAATTAGAAATTAACGGGAAATCCAGATTTATGTAGTAGGAGGAGATAACTAGAATGCTTGCCATTACTGATGCAAGAAGAAAAATTGTTGACTATGTGTGTATAGATGTTGTAAATAATCTGGGCATACATCACCTTTTAGTTTGCTCTGTAGTCTCTACAAGACTTTTTAGTAATACAACTCACAGGATCTTCACTGGAAATGTAAATTTTTGCAGAAGATTCAGATCTGTGTATTTCCAGGTAATTTTAATTTTTCATGTGATTCTAGGCAGATTTTAAAGGTATCTCAAAAAAAGGTAGTTTAATACATATGCCAAACTGACAAATGTTTAAGTGAAACAAGACTGTAAAACAACATAAAGATATTACCTACTAAAAAAGTTATTTTCCTGCTGTTATCAGTCTGGAGAAGGAGTTCTGAAAATACCATAAAGAAGTATGAGTTCTAAAAGAAAGAAAAAGAGCAGATTTCCACTATTTTATGCATATTTTTGGGTTTGATAGAAAGGAAGATTAAACTATGTGTGTTTGATGGCAGCATTTGATCACCTGAGATTCTGTCTGCTCTGCTCTTAATACTGTGGTATTTCAGGATCCTCAACCACCAATTTCTAAAGATCGTAATCCAGCCCCCTGCAGTCAGTTGTGTTCCCCTCATCAAGAGCCACACTGGAGTTACTGGTCTTTCAATAGAAACTGGCTTAACCTAGCAGGTGGTTAGAGTTTGTTGAATTTTCTTCTAAAAGAGTTAGGCTGGTCTGTTAGTTGGTTTCATGGCTTAGATGTCATTCTTTTATTTGGGTCTTTTGCAGGTGGCCTTATTTCAGTGATGATGAAAATCACCCCTGCTTAGAAATCTCACCTCTGGCAAAACTTCAGTCAGCAGCACGAAAAAGAGCTTTCCCGTAGGGGCTGTTCGCTTTTGCTCAGTGATCTGGCAGTCCATTGTCTCCCCCAGTGCTTTGCTTTAATATGGCTTGTCTTGGCACTGGGTAAATAGGAGATAACACCTCATGATAACCACCAAGAATTTCATACAAATATCCGCATGATCTGGCTATGACACCTCCGGTGCAGCTATCCTACCCTAAATGTTCTAGATTGCTATTAGGGAGAACAAGAATGGGAGCCAATTCTCAGGCACATTGCTCTGCAAGCCCTTCCTCATCCAGAAGCTGCTAATGAGCCTTCAGAATTAGGTGGATCTCTTTTAAAATACTAAATCATAGCACTTTACATTCCTTTCTAGTTTATTTTAGAAAATCAGTCCTAAGATAAAGGACTTTAGAAGCAAAAGTAACGGGATGATGCTATAAAGCCAGTGGTCCTGTTTGCAGCTGAGCAAGTGTCAGGAGTGAGGCTGAAGATGTTTAGAGATGCCATCTCGTAGCTTTCCATTGACATCAGGGGGCACTCAGTTTTGCTTCAACTTATAACTGGAGAGGCATAATAAATTCTCTGTTGGCCAATTTGATCACTTAGAAGCTACACTCCAAGCATATCACGGGAACAAGCTGCAGGTGTACATGACACTAGCTTGCAAGTTTCCTATTACGTACAGGCCAATTTGATACATCTCTTCTGGAAATCTTTAGTATACTTACTTAAAACTAGGAAAGCTAGTAAAGGGACTTGTCTCTAAAGCTCTGGAAAAATGAATTAAAGTTGCTCCGAGTTTTACCAGAGCAGAATAGTAGCCAGAAAGTACTCAGCAAAATCCAAGGGAGGAGAGCAGGGTGCAGGTCCTTGCAGCCTCTGCGGGCAAAGAAGAGTGAACAGTGGGGATAGGCAGAACAGAAAGCCAAGATTTGTTCAAGCTGGCAGTCTGTGTGGTGAAGGGAGGAGAGAACATTAATGCCATATCAGAGTGGAAACACTAGGACCAAGCTTGAGCAAGAAAATGTTATTTTTATTTGGCAGGCATCCTGTCTCTGAGAAGTAGGAAAGGAGAAAGTCCTGTCTCATGGCGTGGTTGATAACTACATCAAACTGACACAGTCTGCTTCAGTCCTTCCATCCACCACAGATTTGTTGTACCCCCTTTAACCAAGCAAGGGAACTTCCCTCTTGGTCCCTGGCTTTCTGCCTCTGTCCCCTGTGAGCAGTAGCAGGGTCCTGACTTAACAGGATATTGCAGGTATAAAGTGTACTGAAGATTCAATGCTGTGGTTCAGAGCAAGCAAAAATAGGCTTTAGCCCTTAAGGTTAAGATTTCCCTGCAAACAAGCTGCAATAAAGTTTACAGATATAAACCCATTTTATTAGCCAAGGTCACTTCTGTAGTTAAAATACCACAATTCTAGTTTCTTAAAGGAGATGTAAAATTTCGTTTAACACAAGTGATTTTGTAGAGAAGCAGGAGTAACCAATGCTATGTCCTAACCCTGAAATTCTGTCTTGTGTTCTGTCAACTCACTATGTCCAAATGAGAGCTACCTTTCATCAGAACTCAATTTTACCACTTTTTGAGCCAAATTTGTGCCTGAAAGAGCTAAAATATGGGTACGCATACTATATAAAGTGAAAATAAATGATAGTCTGTAGCTGGACACTGTCAAGGTTTAAACTAGACCAGTGATGCCAGTTGTTTGTTGAGCAATGTTGGGTCAAATAAAAGTTCAAGGTCGTGGGCCGCTTCGCTGTTGCGTGGTTGGGGTGTCCCCCACCACGACCAGGGCCAGTGTCTCCTCCTTCTGAGCACATCTCCTTTCTCAGAGCAAGATGCAGGCCTGCTGTGTGATGGGAAGATGTGCAAGTTGGCTTACGGGGCAGGAAGGAATGAGGGAACCCTCAAGAAAAGGAGTGCGGGGGAAGAAGAGAGAATAGGCCATATTGTTTTGGGGACTGTAGTTAGGTCACCTTCAATTAGGTATCTATTACAGAGGTATTTTCCACCTTGTTTCTACAAGTGCTGGGATTGGAAAAAGTATTTGAGTAACTTCTGTATCATTTACATTTTCTAGTGCTTCCATTTACATTGGGATGCTTTAGTTCGTCAAAACAAATAAAACACAATGTGGCATCTTCACCATGCTGACCAAAATCCAATCATCTTAAAGGAAGATAAGATTGGAAATATAAATAGCTACCAAAAATATGTTCCTGATTTTAAAAAATGCTGAGTCCTAGGATGTTTCTGCTGTTAATGCTTTGTCTCTCCACCCCTATTTTCCTTTTTCTAGCTTGGTAGTGGCAGCCCATACAATTATGAGCTACTGCACAATTTTACACCTAAGGTACACAGTCACATTTAGAATGTGACAGTGTTCTCCTTCTGGAATAGGAACACTGCTTGCAGCCCACAACTGAAACAATTAGCTACATTTTTTTAAAAAAATTGTTCTCTGGCTTACAGATACATTTTAAGAATTATTTAAAAGGAAGCAAAAGAAAAAATTTCAAGTAGACAGGTGAACAAGCCTCAGTACTTCACCAGATCTTAGAGTTTTGTGAATATAAATTATTTAAATTAAAAGTCATTTGAGAATATATAAGAAAGGGCTCTGACAACAGCAGATGGAGCAGAATAGAAATGGTGATGTTACTCTATGTACCTGCTTGCACTAAAAACAGCAGCTGTAAGGAGGAATTTGGGCTAAACGCTATCAAAATGTATTCTTACAGCTCTTTTTAATGGATTGTTCTGTTCCCCTCCCAGTTTCTCTTGACCCTTTGCTAAGGGTTAAATTAATCCCTTGTGCAGCTCAGCTGAGTATAATGAAGTTGTCCCAGCATACGAATGTAGCCTTTGGGTTTGACCTACAGAAGGCTGAGCCTCTATTCCTCACTATGTTTTCAGGCAGTTTTATTTGTTGGATTAATTAAAAACACCTTCTCCATTCCCAGGCTTATGTGCTCTCCTGTGCAGAGTAAAGGAGGTTCCAGTGTCTGCCCTCTCTCAGCATATCCATGCCGATGCAGACACAGTAGAAAACTCTGCTAATGAGGGGATCTTAATGACCCTGATCATGTTTGTGAGCAAAAAGGCTCATGGTCTGATATAACTGGCGTGGGCATGATGTGAGGAACAGCTTGGATTCCTTTTTGGAGCTATAGGCTTGGCTTGCATTTGGCCAGTAAGGCAGAGCCTTTTTTGCTGTAGGTGAATGCAAGGCATTAAACGATGAGGTCATCTGGAATTTGATACAGGGTAGGCAGACTGAAATGCCTCTTCTAGTTCCTATGTATTCTATTTTTAAAAGGTCTCAAAACAGATGCTTTTATCTTTAACATTTTAAATACATCAGTGTCCACGAATAGCACCAGTTTGGGGTCCAAAACCTGGCTTTTTATCCAGTGTGAAAGACAAACTGAGATCTGGTCCAAAGTCACCCCATTATTCTGAGAATTTTGACTGCAGTACATTTTCTCTCTCTCTCTCTTTCTCTCTATCTCTTTCTGTCTCTTTTTCTTTCTTTCTTTCTTTCACACTTTTCTAGCCCTCTTCTATTGTTTTCTCACATCCTTCTTTCTATATGCCAGTGTGCAGATAATGCATAGTGGCCACATGGAGGCTGGTACTTTGCTCTGAGGCATCAAAATAGACTTGAGAGAGAAAGAGAAGTTGCCGTCATTAGATTATAGCAAGAAAGCATCTGGTTTCTATGCCACAGTGCCATAAAAGCTAGGTCGAGCCAGCCAAATCCACCTCTTCCATCCCCTTTTTCTTTAGCCCTCTAAATTCTCTGTAAATTGCTGCTTAAGCTGGATTTAAAATAGCCAACATATATTAGTTTATTCCTTCACAAATCAGGAGACTTGCACATCTGTCTTAGCATAAGCATTTCATTTCAGTGTTCAGTAGAGCAGAGACAGCATTTTTTTGTCATGGATAACAGTGGATGGCTTCTGACAACTTGGAAATCTCTAGAGGTATAGAGAGCACCACTGCACTGAAATTTGATAAATGTTAAGTTTTCCTTATGGTCAAAACCAACCTGAGAACACCAAGAGGGAATTTACGGACGGTGTTTAACAGATGCCAGTGATGTTTCTGATGGCCAGGCTATGTTGTGTGCTACATGTAAATGTTTGATTACTTGGCTAACATCTGTCAAGATGGTATTTTCAGACAAAAGAGAGAGTGGTGGCTAAGACTTCTTTCAAGGTCTGTAGTTGTGTTGGATTTGTTTTGCAGTGATTCTAGAGAATGCTGATTAGTATAACTCATCTTGCTTTGCAACACTTGACCAAGGCCTATAATCATGTCACTACTTCATCTGTGTCTGATTGAGAAGTCCCCAGATTAAGCAGAGTACTTACGGTGAGAAGTCCCCTCTTTGACAGCTGGGAGTTTGAAACCAGCTGCATTCCAAAATTTGAAAGAGAGAAAGAATCCATGAACTGCTTTGTAAAATGGTCTCTTTCTCATTACCCTAATCACACAAGTATGCTGAGGGCTGAAATCAGCTTTTTTGCTTTTTTTCTTTTAAATCAGACTCACGGGGGAAAGACTAATGAACACTGAACTGAAAAGGATCACTTGGGTCATCCTGGTCTGATTCCTGGAATTCACTAATAGACATTAGAGCAGAGGACACCATTAAACTTTTATTCCATCTGTCTTGCTGCATGCTTCAGGACACAACATTTCCCAACACCCTCTAAGCCATGTAGATCCTGTTGGAGAACTAAGTGCCTGTATAATGTGCCATAGGATAAATCAAGGCGATTGCTTATCTCAGGATTTCATTTCTTAAACAAAGTAGTATCTGAAAATTACATTTCTTCAATTAAATTCTTAGGTAATTCAAGGGAAAGCCAAAGTACCCAACATTTTCAGTTGTCCTCCTGGATCTTGTAGCCCAAAATGGCAGTGGTTTACATCCTGAGTGGGAGCAACATGTGCATGAGAGATACTAATACTACCTATATCATTAGTTTCCTCTGTTTATTCTCTTAGGTGTGGTAGTTGCCAGTCTTCAGTGCTGGGGAGTAAGACAAAAGGAGAATGGAAGATCCTTCCTCACGTGGAAGGATTAAGTGTCCAAGGTCATACAAAGGCACCTGTGGCAGTCAGCAATTAGACATATGCAACCTAAATGTTAGTATAGTGCATAAATTAAAGGAATGGCCTCCTCTCAGTTGTTTTTTGGTATTTAAAGTGAGACATTAATCCTCATACTGTGGTCCTTGTGAAGTTTTAAACTAACCTTTAGTCAAGTAGTGCAAATTGGTAATACTGTGCTATCTGTAATTAAGGAGAATTTCTGGGTATTCATGGACATGTTGAGCTCCAGTGTAGTACTTAGATTCAGCCACTGCTTTTCCACTGCAATTTTCATGAGGTTTCTCTTCTTTTGATGGAGTGTTCTTATTGCTGTGAGACCTGTCAAAGCTTAGCAAAAGAGGCATGGCTTCATCAGCAAAGGCTTGGGATAGAGGTACTATTTGCTTTCTGGTAGGATCGGACAAACATTTATCTAATTAACATGGAGCAATAGCATAGATTATGTCAGGCAAAGCACAATAGAAGCATTGATGCTACAAATATAAAACTTGGTTAATAATGAAGTGCAGTGAAAAGTACCATGTTCTGGCTATGGATAAATCTGAATGCAGGAGAACTCTGAGCCCTGGAGGTTCCATAGTATGCTTCAGATGTATACATGAAGGAAAATAATTGTGCAGTTGGGGATATAGTGCACATCTGACAAGAGCATTTGTCACCAGTAGATTGAATTAGTGACATCCTGAGAATTTTAAGCTGTCAAAAAATTTAATGTCAATTACTAGTGCAGGAGACAAGACTAGAAAATTCTCACCCCCCAAAAAGAAAAGAAAAATCTAGGAGACTTTTGTTTTGGAGGAAAGTCTGTGTTAAAAATAGTACTTTTCATAATTGGGTATCTCTGCCTTGTATGTACATCCTTGCTTTGTACACCAGATGAAAGTCACATCTGTGGCTCCATTTGTCTAACAAGCAGTTTTCCTTCAGGCTCTCTAATACTTACCCTGGGGGGAGTTCGTGGACCTTATCTAAGAGGAAGAATTACTTTGTTGTGGCTTTGACATGCTCTTTAAATAATATTCAAAAACCATCTGAAACCACATTATATAAAAGAAGAACCTTTTTGTGAGTCTCAGTGGAGAAAACAAGAATGAGAAATTTCCCTGTTCCATTTTCTGGCTCTATGCTGTTTCTTAGCCAAAGGCTAGGAAGCTGTTTTAGTCATAGGGCTCAGTAATTAATATTAAAACAAACAAAAGCAAATCGAAAAGATTTTCTGCTTCTCTTCAGTGTCCTTATTCACCTGTTCTCCACATCTTTGAGATGGCTTCCAGACTGGCCTGTATTTAAGCACTGTCCTATTTCCACTGCTATTTACTGCACGTATCACAGAATCCATTCCTCATCTGACAGAATAATTTAATCCTTAATTCTCTGAACCACTTACTGAAGAATGATGCTACTTTAAGCCCTACTCTGCTTTAAGTCCTGCCCTGCTTTCTCCAGCCCTGTCCTGCAAGGATGCACAGATTGCTGGCCAGTGGTGTGGCCAGGTGCTGACCCATTGGGTGGTGCTATTTCACTTAGAGTTAAACCCCAGGTACTCTCAGGAGCTGGCTTTGCACCCTGAGCCTCTGGATGATTAACAGCAGCAAATAGATTCTTTATTTGAAATGGAAAATGATACAGATTTATGACGCTGGGTTGGATTGCAATTTTCAATAGGGCTTTAATTACAAAGGACTCTTATTTTCAGAAAATTGACGATTGAAGGTTCTGTGAGGCCAGTCCTAGTTAGTGACAGTGTTTGGATAGCCACCCAAAGGTCCTGGCAGAAGCCATCCCCAGTACCTCACACTGCCCTGGTAGTGCAGCCCAGTCTCTGACCTGAAGATACTGGGACAGAAACTGGAAGTCTGCTCCTCCTTGTCTCCTTTGGACATGCCTGTAGGTTGGTGATGTAAATATCAGTCTGCAAGGAGTCAGGATTGAGATCACCCATGCATTTCATTCTTGGCTTAGACTTTGAGTTCACTTTTAAAGGCAAATACACTGATATTTCACATTAAAACTTCTTGCCTGCTTGAAAATAATGGTTATGGTTGAAACAGTAACAGCAGCAGCCAAACATTCCAAAAAAAAACCTTTTTGGTTTGCCGAGTGGGAATGATTGTTTTTGTGTAACATTAAATCTCAGCTTGGCCTTGGCAGAGAAATGCCATGCTGCTGCTGCTGGAACAAGACAGAAAAATAGGCTCTTTAGGTTTGACATCCCTATAGTTTTCCTGCATTCTGGAGGATCCCCAAGGCCCCATGGAAACCAGATGCATTCCTGCTGCAACAATTAACGTAACCAACCCTTGCAGGAAGGGAACGTTTATGGTGGGGGGAGACAGTACAGTATTTTCTTTTGGAAAATTCCACTATTGACATGAAAAACAGCAGGGTAACAGCAAAGATGGATTGCAAATTTTGACAGCCCCGACAGGTAAATATTGGCTTTGTGCAAACAAGTTTCTATAAATAACCAGTCTGCTCCAGAAACTCCACAGATGGCAGCAGGGCTGCCGGGGTATTGATTTACCCACTGTGCTCAGTGCAGAAAAGCACAGCTGTCAGTTTTGCTGTTCTTCTCATTCTGAGTGTTGCTGCTGCTCCTGCTGGGAGCTGCGTGCCTTGTTCACCATTTTTCTTTGGCAAGTGGAGATGAAGATTAAGAGCCCAAAAGAAATGATTTGAGAGAAAAACCTGCCAAAACAACGAAGAGTAAATGAACAAGAGCAAAGAGTAGCAATAAAGAACGCTGTGTATATGTATTTGAAACACCAGCAAGAACCTGTCTCAGTCTGTATCAGGTAACTTAAGAGAGCTCACAGGAGTGGTTTATAGAGAGTAGTCCCAGACCATAGTGGGAGCTTGAAGGGCAGAAAAAGCTTATGAGGAGCCAATAAAGAGTTTGTACATGACGAGTAGTTACAGGCTGAGGTTAGAATTGAGGCGTAGAACTGGTGCTAGGAGTAGAACTGACCTTACATGCAAATACTGGTTCTGCCAAAAATCCCAAGCAGCTGGGAGGTGACTTATAAATAAATACCAGCCAAAAAGGCAAATGCTTAAAATTGTCATGATTAGGTTTTGGGTTTGTATGACCCATTTGAGTGCAGTCTAAATCTCAGGATTATGATTTTCAGACAGTAGAGTCAGACAGTGCAACCACTGTCTAATTAACAAAAATGTTGATTTGCAGGCATAATATCTAGAATTGCTTTTTAAAGGAACAGCTTAGAAAGACTTCATAACCTCAGTTCCATAAAAATGTTTGCCTGTGGTGCAGGTTTGCTCCAAGGACTCATCAGTTGCAGAATTGTGCATCTCCTGGGTCAGATACAGTGTACGCCGTTTGAGGGCATTTTTCTGCTGGTTTTCCGTGTAATTTCTGTGAAGTTACACAATCAACCCAGGAAATGAAAGTGCCTCTGTGCTACATCTGCACCAGGGATTTTGCACAGAATTACTGGGTGCAGCTTTTGGTTGCCATTTTGTCCCATTTGGTAGCTTTGGAGTTTTTTGTTTGATTTGTTTGATTCTGTGGTTGTTCAGGTTTGGGGTTTTTTTGGTTTTGATATTTTTGCACAGAATCACAGCATAGTTTTAGAGAGCATCTAGTTACAACTTAACAACTTAAAGAGCATCTAGTTACAACTACATAACTAAAATGGCAAAAAAAAAATGATAAGTAGGTATCCAGACCAATTGAAACAGATGGTTATGTTATGATTTTTTTTAATTTATTTGTTTGTTTTGTGGACTTTGGGTGGTGCAAGCTGTGTTTCAGTTCCCATGAGCTGGCTATGAAGTCCAGAGCAAGAGAGCTGGCCCATGATTTTCAGCAGAAAATCCTGAGTGCTGCCTTTGAGTTAGGGGTGCCTTTGAATGCTCACCTGGATGGAGGCCCAGGTCTGTTCATTAGTCCTGTTTCTGCCTGAGTTTTAAATGATTACAGGGAAAGACAATTCAGTCAACAAAAATTATAAATCAAGAGTTATGTGCTTACATAAATTTCAGGCTTGACATGATTCTGTCTTGATTTTGGAAAAAAATGAGAGTTGCCAAATGAGAAGGGATTTTTCTCAAGATAGACGAAAAATCTCTTAAAGGGGAATGTGAAAAAACAGGGCTGTGAAACAGACCATAGAATTTTTTTAGATAATTGGCGTTACTTTAACTATTGCACAAAGTACAAACATAACTCTATGTAGACTGGATAATTTATAAGTAGTAGGCCATAAGAAATTGTCAAGAAGAGACTTCTGTCTGAGTTACAGTGTTGCTGGGCTGAAGGAGCTAGATGCCAGCCATTTCTAGAAAATCTGCATATCTACTGCTTTTATTTTTGTAAAGCTTTTTTAAGTAGTGTGTAAGGTATGTCATGTGTATCTTGTAGAATAAGTTACACTGTTCTTTCCCCATACTAAAATTCTGCCTTGGTATGCTGAGGTAACATCAGAAACAGACAGAAAGAATCTTGCCTTCTGACTTGTATGTCAATTGCCAAATACAAGTACAGATCAAGAAGTGTTTGGACAATGTTCTCAGGCATATGAGGTGATTTTTGGGCCTGTCCTGTGCAAGGCCAGGAGCTTTGACTCGATGATCTTTGAGGGTCCTTTTCAACTCGGGAGACTGTATGATTCCAGGTCAACAAGCTCGTTTTGCACCCGTGCGTCTGTGTCTGCGTGGCTGTTGCCCATTGCGGTGGCAGCTGAGCCCCACACAACTCACAGTGACACTGAGGTACACATGTCCTACCCCCACTGCCACCAGCTTCTCCAAAGCTTTGTGAGTTTAGATGCTTAGTTCTTTATCTTTGGCAACTCGATGCATGTGACGAGGTATGCAAACTACCAGCCGAGCTGAATATGATGTGCTAAAGGTTCCGATGCTGAATACATTTCAAGCTTTTTGTTAGATTTTTCTCCCTCGTTATATAAATATGTTGTTGTACTATAAATACCTAATTTCAGGCTGTCTCTGAAAACAGAGTCCATTCCCTGTTTTGAAATATCATTTCTCATGTCAGAGATTTGACAGAGGAATAAAATACCTATTTGTGTCTGCTTAGAGAAGGAGGGGGGGGAAAGGGCATCCTGTAAGAGCATAATGCAAAGTGATGCCAGTTGTCACTGCCTTACACTTGTGACCTTGTACATCAGTGACTTGTGAGCTACCATTTCCTTGCTCTCTCGTTTGAAGTACAGTTTGAGACATTTCCACGGTACTGTTATTGCTGTCTTTCTTCTTAAACCTGACCTGGGGGAAGAGAGGGAAGAGTTATGTGTTCAAAGAAAACATCAAAGTATTCCCAGCAGCCAGTCAAAGCTTCAGCTGATACTAATTCTAACAACCGTGGCTGGTGATGTGGACTGTTTACATGGGTAACCACCTGCCTGATTTTTGCAGCCTTCTCTGAGGTGCCTTTTGGGTTTTTTTTTTTAGTAGATGACTTTGTGTTTTCTAATAGATGTTAATTGACAATACAGAGCCAGCAGCGTTGGATGCAATGGTATTGTAATAGCTATAACAGAGATTGTTTGGAATTACAACACTAAGATTGATAGGAGCCTCCAAAATGTTGGCTAAAAACACTGAATAAAATTAAAAGATGGAAATGAACCTCTAGGCTCAATGTAGTTACCTAAAGAATTTTAAAAGCCTGTCCACAATATATATACCTATGCTACTGCAGAGCAG
Source organism: Daphoenositta chrysoptera (assembly GCA_013397915.1). Classification (NCBI taxonomy): domain Eukaryota; kingdom Metazoa; phylum Chordata; class Aves; order Passeriformes; genus Daphoenositta; species Daphoenositta chrysoptera. The sequence continues at coordinate 348,202 of VZRO01005791.1, read as the reverse complement.
TTATTAGATTTTAAATTAATTTCATTTTTATTCAGCATTATGTTTCTTTTTCAAGTCACGAAAGTTGCTCCTAGTTTATGACTGTGAGACCAGAATAACTAAGAGAGAAAAAAAAGGGATAATATAGATTGTGTATGATTTCAAATCAAACTTTCACAATTAAAGGGGATGTCTAAATTGCCAATTGAAAAATATGCAAATGTCATCCATTGATAATTGAAGCAAACATATTGCATGAATTAATGTTTTAATTGCACTGTGTACTGCGTCTACATGTATGTGCAGTAGTGTACATGAATTTACATTAACAACAGACATGTACATCCTCTGTAGTATTTTCCTGGGCCAATGAGTTTTCATCTCTGTCAAAACATGTCATGCATTACAGTAAGCTAATGTTTTCCTAGGTTAATCACTAATCTGCCTATGTATTGGTAAATGTTGCCATGGGCACAGCAACAGCAGAACTGAGAGATGAGCTTTTGCCTGGTTGGAGATGAAAAATTGCTATTTTTACTTTTTATACCCATTTGCTCAATCACAAATGAGAATAAGAGGATAAAAAAGCATGTTCCATCCACTGCCTTTTTAAAATTTTATTACAGAAATATTTTTCATATGTACTTTACAATATGCAGATAATATTTACGATATGTTCATTACTTGGACAAAGCTCTTCTTTTGTTTGGCTTCATATTCACCAGATAGTTTTATGAAGTGCAGTATCCTACATATCATCAGCAAGGAGAAATCTTATCCCTTTTTTCATTCCAACATAAAAACCACCCATTTTGGATATTGCTGAGTCCCATTATTTATCACTTAATTCCTTCCCTAAAGTACTCCATGCTGCCACAATGCTGCCTAGTAAGTTACTTAGTTGTGCAGATTAAAATCCCAGACTGACTCTTGTCCCCTATTTATGGCTTTTTTTTCTGAAAGAAAGAAGATTAAACTATGGAAATGGAACATGATTATGGTTTATTTTGTTAGCATGTGCAGTGATGAGTCTTTGACCTACATTTCTTGTGTGTAGTGTGCTCTTGCCCTATATCTGGATAATGAATGACAGAAACATTGATGTGGGTTGACCTCTTTTTCACATAGTTTTTGGTCTTTTTTATATACATAAGGAAAATACTGAGATACAAATCTTCAGTTGAATCCTAACAAAATCCCAAAGAAGAAAAACACTTCTTTCAACAGAAAAAAAAAAAGAAAATATTTAGGCACGTGTCTGATAAATCAAGTTATTTGGAAAGTACGCAAAGGGCAAATATGGTGTCTGCTCTTAAGCCATGTGGGTGTTTGATGTAGATGCTTATGGATGAGATTATGCAACTAGAAGTTGCATCCTGCAGTCTCTTTGTGTTTCAAAAGAGGGTTTTTTTATCAAATTTGGGCAGTTAACAAATCATGCTCAGAAGCTGACTTTCTCTGGATGCTCCAGAAAGTCAGGCTAAGTCTTTATGCATCTACCTCCAAGAAATCCCTGCAAAAAAAGGCCTCCTTCATGATGTCCTTTCCCTCCCTGATAGCGGTGCTGTTTTGATCTGTTGAGGGAAATGTACATATGTGGCCTCAATTAATACTAATGCTCTTTGCAGTTCAGTAGGTGGATATAAGCCTGTAGGACTCAGCGCGGTAAGTTTCTCTCACTGAAAATTTCTGCCAAGGTAAACAGATTTTTGAGAAAGCTTATCTAAACCAAGACAAACATATTCTGCTTGTTTTAAAGTAGTTTGTTATACAGTTTGTCTAGGCACTTGTACTGGAAGCATAGCATAAAAGAAAAGAATTATTGAAGATATTTAAAATTGGAACCAATATGATAGTTTAATTACATTATCTCTTAAAAAGTCTGATGTTGACAGTGATATATAATTTTTAAAAAAAAGAGTGCCTTTCTAGGTGAGGAACTAGCAATGTCTCTTTCTCCTTCATCAATCTGTTTTCAAATGGCTGTCCAACCAAGCTCTGAGATTTTAATATTTCTAGAAACACCTACTGTGTATAACTTACTTTAAATTGGCACATATATCAACAGCATGAAAAAAATGTTCACAGCTCTGGGAAACGGAGCTAAAAGGTCACTTTTTCAACAAATCCATCAGCTGGGAAAAACAAACCTAGCTTTCCCTTGAATTTTTAATAGCTTTCCTTTTTCTGTGTGAAGTCTTGGGGGGGCAATATTCTGTAGTGTAAAGGCACCATCTGAACAATCCAGTGAGTGTTTCACACAGATTGGCATGCATTTGTTTGTCTGCTTAAGTTTAGGTTTGTTTGAATTTGCATGTCATGGATTTGATAGGTATGTTCAGCTGCTCTACTTATTTTTATCCTGGGTGCAGCATTTGAAGGCTTTCAGGGAGGCATTTTTTTTATACAAGAAGACAGTGACTTGAAGGCCTGCAATTAAAGACTGAAAACATTAGGAAAGGCAGTGGGAAAAATGTATTTTGATGGCAATTTGGGGCCTCAGGAAACATTATTTAATAGAAAAATTCAGATGAGAGGCATCTAATAGAAATTTTAGCATGGCTGGCAACAAACGTAAGTTATCACCCAGGTGCAGAAAACTTCTGTCCCTTTGTTCACAGGAAAATATGCAGCTCAGTTTTTTTTCTTTCTGTAGTAAGTATAATGATTGCAGAACTCCTCGAACAGTAAATTATACAGCCATACATAAGTCACTAAGGCTTTCTTCTGTCCTGCTGCATGGAGAGGTCAACAGGTGATTGGGCATTTATTTCAGCTTTTCTTATCCTCTTTGTTTAGAGTACAGCTTTTTTTCAAGGCATTGAGGTGCTAGTACACGAATTTTTAGGACATCCTGAAAAACCTGCTGTTTTCAATAACCTCTCCAGATGGATGATTGCCATTGGTGTCCTCTGGCCTCACTTTACCTCTTGATCATACTCTTTCTGAGGCATGGGGGCTGGTCTTTTAGATTTTCTGTTGTCAGAAGCCAGGTCCTACCTTCTAGAGGGCTTTAACTACCAGTAGCAGGACTTCAGACAGGTGAAGCTTGATTTAAGTCATGAGCTGAGACAATTCTGCTGATTCTTGTGTAACAGCTTCTATGAGAAGCCAAATGAATGGTGCTCAGCTTTAACATTCACTTCTTTCTGCTGCACTCAGCAGACCTTACACTTTAGAGAGCAGAGATCATCCCCCTTCCCCTTTCTTTTTCATGCTACTTCTTTTTTAAGAAGTAATTGGAAATGGAAAAATCCTTCTCCTAATTTTCATAGTGGAACTTGGTATGCCTGAAATTTCAAGGCAGAGGGGTGTGGAGTTTTCACAATGACATACCTTATTTCTGTGTTGTCTGTAATTCGTTGAAGCCTGAGAGAAACCTGGGTGGAGGTAACTCTTCATTACACTTTTAAAAGAAAAAATACAAATTTTTGGTTTTATTCAAAATTCAAGTAGCAGTCATGAATAAAGCCAGCAGGCAGGTTAAATTAATGTATTTCAAATAATAATTTTAAGTAATGTTTCGGATTCTGCTTCACCTAGTTAAATTACTTTTACCCAAGATACTGATAGTACTGTAATGGAAACTGGTTTATAATAGAAACAGTTGAAAATATTTTATTTTAAATACAGTTCACAGTACGGTACCTCAGGTTCCTCTCCAGGGTGTCTAACTTCCTATTTACCAGGTTATGTGATTTTTTTTTGAGGGATGCGTAAATAATACGTTCAGAATTCTCCTGGCAGGGGGCTTAAAGATTCTCTCATTTCACACCAGTATGACCACACATACAGATGTGCAACGTGCACACTTTGCTTTCGCCCTCCCTACCAAGTAATTGTGAAAGTATTTCATTATTACAATTTTGAAAGCAGCTGCTTTCAGGGTATTTCTAGTCACATCTGGATGAACCCCTGATTTTTCAGACTTAACCTTTAATTTAAATTTAATTAGATTTTAAAGATTTTAAAGAATTAAATCCCCACCATATATTATGTCCTAAACTGCATAATCTAAGTATCATGAGCTGATTAAATTTTTATACAAATATACTGTTAAGATTGATCACCTTACACTGGAAAATAATTATGAAAAATCAAATGCTGAAGTGATAATAGAAACTCAGTAGATGGAAACCCATCAGAATTTAAGTGGTAAATATGTAGACTTGAAGAGTAGTTTATATATTCCTAAAATGGACTGGGGAACAGGGTCTTTGGCATTTGACATCTCTTGCCTCTGACCTGTTTCTGTGTGCTTTGAGTTATAATTTTCATGCATGGAAAGAAACAGGTGAATACAGAGTACGGTACTTTACAAAAGCTCGTTACAACCAGGGGAAACTGGCTGGGATGGAGCCCCTACACACTTTTGTATAACTGATTATTTAGTTGCTGTGATCTTCTAGTGATTCAGTTAAAATAGTTCCAGTTACTACTCTGAACTTTTCAACGCTATGCACTGATGCTACAATTTCTTGTTCCGCGTGGGAAGGTATTAAGTTGCTGCTACAGATCCCTTTTATAACTGCGTACCTTCCCCCTCACTCATTTAACCTACTTATTATACCTCCTCTTCTTCAGCAATATGGCAGCCAACCATCCAGTCTATGGGTAACCAAGACAGACAATGAAATGTCTTTTCAATCTCCTCAGAGCAAGGAGGTGCTTTCAATGTTATTCCATCAGGTATTTATCTGGTGGACAGAGAGGTTCATTCAATAGTAAACCCTAGAGAGATCACAGATTGTTGTCTCCTGCAGTTATTCCTAGAGTAACCTGATGGCTGTCATATTCTTGAGGAACAAAAACTAGACTAACTGACAACCTGAAAGCTAACTGTAGGGAATCTGCCACTGGCAAGCTGTCCACATCTAACATTAGAAGAAAAATTCCCTATAATTACCTAGAACATGAGGAACTTTTCCATTAAGAATTGGCATGGGAGACTAATCAAACTCCATGGTACATGGCTTGCTCTGTACCATGACTTTATGAGGTGAGAAGTCATTTTGAATTTGTGCTATTTATAAGTTTGTTGTGATGATTACTGCCTGAGTCATTCTTGCAGTAATAGACTTCTGTGGGTTCTAGATCATCTATTTTTAACAGATTGCTCATACCCTTTAACAAAGCCTGGACCTCTTCTTTCACCTACAAAAAACAATAGCACACTTGTCTAGATCTCCAGGCTGGCAGATTAATTTTTGGTTGGCCTTCATCTTGCTGAGGAGGAGGAAAATCTGGAATATGTGGAAAGCTAATTTTCTGCAATATAGTGAGGATTACTAGAAGCAACTGTTTCAGAATCGAAATGCTTTTGGGAGATTTGCTGAAGTGCAGCACCCATCCACCACCTCTTTTCCAGTGCAGGAGGATAACAAGGCATGGGTTTCTGTATTAGAGAACTGTGTGTAGAAGTACTTGGAGAGTTGTTCATTCTGACAGTGCCCATACCAACTAAGTGAAGAGGCCATTAAAAACAAGATTTAAAAAGTCCTCAAACAGCAACAGAATGTGATAGCAAAGAAAAAAATGCACCACTGCACTTACAACCACCCATTCTGTTAGTCAGGTATTTCATATATGCACTTTTCCTATAGTATCATGTAGTGGTTATAAAACTTCAGGGTTGTAGAATTTTGCTGTGATGTAGCACAATTGGTCTTAGCTGAATGTGTCCCTATTAAGTTGAATTTATGCTAATTCTGTCCCATTTAAACTGCAGACAGTGTTATTGGCTACACTACTAAATTGCTTTCCTAGGAGACATTCCATTAGATAAGTGATGCACCCAAAGTAGAATATAACAAATTACCTTTTTACTTAAGCTGAATATGTTTTACATCTGTAATCAGGATAGAATTATGTCCACTGTGGATGACAAAAGACTTTTTGGGTTCTCAGTGAGCATGGAACTTATTAGCAAGTGATTTGTCCAGCTAACTTTTAAATGGCCTAGGCTATTTCTTCTATTTATATTGGAAGGTAATTCCACAGCCTGACACTATTTTTCTGATATTTAACTGAAATGTTACTTGCTCTTGTTTTCATTTATATCTTCCCAATTATTCTTCTCACAGACTGTTTATGTGCCAAAAGCATTTAGGCACCAATCCATTTAAATAAACTCCTTTAATTTTCTGGATAGTCTTACTCCTCTAATTTTCCTGGTAGTCTTACAAAGAAGAATGGCTGGGTGAACCAGATTGCAAAATTTGACCTTTTGATCATTACAGACTTCAGCTGCTTGTTTCAGGTTATATGTTCTCTCTGTTCCATGGCAGCTTTTTATCCTGGTTGCATCCAGGAGGAGCACAGTCCCCTACTCTCATTTCAGTTATGAGAGCACTCAATGGCAGAAGAAAAAGAAAGCCAAAGGTCTTTTACCAAGGGGAAGGCTGCCCTTCAGCAGGATTTATTTAGTGGTCAGTGACATTTAAAATAGATCAGCATTTCAACTAACCTGGGTATGAAAAACTCTCAATTTCCCAGCAGGCCAATCTTGGTTATAATTCATTAATAGGGTGAATTGTAATAATGATGCTTTTAGGGGCAGAGGTTTAGTTTCCCCAAAGCTCTGTTGATGTGGTTTTGTTAGCTAACAGCTTAGAAATGTGCTCCCATGTTTGAGTTGAGGCTGCACAGCCGTGGGAAACTACACAAAGTCAGTACATGGGGCTTAGAGACCAGAGAGCAGCAAGACAGGACTCCTCCAAATTGCAAATAGGCAGTGTTTGCTAATCTGCTTCATATGCCAGGCGGAGCAGTGTGGAGCACTAGAGTGGGTATCAGGCTATGTAAGGGACTCTGAATAAAAGGTTCACTCTCTGTGAGGAAAGGTAAAGCCACTTGTACCCTAATCACTAACAAAGAAACAGCTATCAGCTACAGAACCAGCACGTGCTTTCCATTCATGCTGTCTGAAGAGGAGTCAAACAATTATTCCCAGGGATCCTAGAACACAACAGAAAGTAATTGTATGCAATCCATGTCAATTGTAAGCTCAATCCACAAAATCTTTTCAAGAGTAGCAAGAAACACAGTGATGTTTAGTTGACTTCTGGGTTGTGACAGTACGTATCTTCCCTAGTGAAACTGAAAGTAATACAAGTTTAATAAGCAAGAATGCTTAAAGAAGATAAAGAAATAAGAAAGATTTATTTGCATCTCATCTTCTGCCCATACTGGATTTTAATGTTTCATTGCCATTTGGGAAGCTGACCATTTGAAAGGCTAGTTGTTGACTTTGAGAGGTGATTCAGTGGAGGCAAAGCTGTACTCTGGTGGCTGGTGGTTGACAGTGTGTGCTACACTGAATGTGAGCCAGAAGAGTAGTTCAAGGGTTCTCCTCACCTTTTTCCACAAATGTACGCTTTTTAATAGCTGTTATTCTGTAGTTTCCATATTTTTATAAATTGAAACCTAATCTCTTTAATGTTTGTAATGAGTTTATGGTCAGAACAAGCAGAACTCTATACAATTCAGCCTTCTGAGAGGTTCAACATTTGCTGGGCTCCAATTTCTCTACAAAATCGCAGCAGTTTCTATAATACCCCTTGTATAGAGGGAGATTCATACGAATTAATAAGTAAGGACTAAGAACTCTGTCTTAGGGGCAAAGAGAGCTGCTGCACAGCCTTGTGATTTCTCTTTCCTCATGAGTGTGTTGCCTTGTATTGTTTGCCTGATCTAAACCACAAGTTTTTGCAGTGTGGAACTATCTTGCTTGCTTACAAGGTGATCAGCACGTGCATAAATAAACAAGATAGTGCCTTGGAGAGTTCTCTCTCATGCATTCTGTGTGGTTGGCAGAAACAGAAGTGTTGGATGATGGGGTAGGTAGAGAGGTTATGCACTCATTTTCCTGAAGAACTTATGGAATAGACTTTGAGGTGTTTGATACAATACATGGGTGTAAATTTCAAGGAGTTGGTTACTTGGCAGTGCAGTACAGCATTCTTTTTCGGATTCTGACAACTGCAGAAATGGTCTTGGAAAGCTCAATTGAGAAAGATGGGGTAAGATTATAGACAGTAGGTTTGATATCTAAAGAGTGAAAATCACATTGCAAAACTAATATTGGAAAAAAAGACCAAAAAAAAGACAACTAGAGTATGCATGACAAGGGTAGATGCAGAGATAGCCTATTTTAATGTGGCAGACTGGACATCATATCTACATCAGGAAATACAAATATGTATGCACTTTTCTTATTTCTGGTCATTTTAAGCATTTCAAAAATCATGGCTAGGAATTTGCAAGATCTTATGTTGTTTTGTTGTCTTGTTCTTGTCAGAGCACCACAGTTCAAGCACATCATTATGCCATCAGGCTCAGGACCTAAATTCTTCCATGTGCAATTTCAGATATGCTCTGCCACTCATGTTATTAATATTCTCTGTCTTGGCTCACACCACCACTTAATGCATTTGCAGATGGGTGGAGAAAAATTGCAGCTAGCTCAGTTTTGGATTTTGAACTTCATTTTACAATCCTTCAAAACCCCAGTGACTAGCCAACCCGAGAAAACATACCTTGCCACTTTGGTGGCAAAAACTAGGGAGCAGAGTGTTGCAGGGCAGGCTTGAAGCAGACATAGAGGCATGTGTGAGCCTGCATTACTCTATCTCAGCACCTTACATCCACGCAGACTGAGCCAAATGTTGGCAAAGGAGGATTTGCGTGGGAAGAAGGGCTGCCTAAGGCAGCATCTGTATCTTCAATATGTTCCCACAGTAATACCACGCTTTCAGCATGAATGCACTCCCACCTAAGGCTAAGACTTAGAAGCATCTAAATTGAGCCCTGTATATTACATGTGCCTTTGTTTAGGTATGCATTACTTCCTTTCTGATTATCATTTCTATAATTTGTACTGTAAGTAAATATCTGGACGTATTTCCTACATTCACAATAAAAATTAATGACCTTCAGTAACCAACAGTACAACCTGTCATTTAATGTCTTTTTAAACAAAACCAAAAACTTTTGCACAATAATCACTTTTAAGTTGATTTCAGGTTAGTTATACTATTGTGTTTGGGGAAGGAAAGTCATATTATAAATAAGGCCACTCAAAAATGTTACCACAAAATGATGCTACATTTTCTATAGAAAGTCAACTCTGTTCTTGCAGACAGTTATAACTATGAAGGAGGGAACTCTTCAGAAACTGCCTCATGAACAACTTAGGACATGGAGCCAGCTGTAAGATAGAATCGCTGTTGTCTTGACCTTGTCTAGTGGAAGAATATATGTTCATTTGTAGATACATATGGGTGGGAGATGGATCTTAAACAGAGAAAGAGGGAAATTTTAAGAGCATTAAATGTTTTCCCCAGTCCATTAGCAAGAATGTGAGGTTTGTTCTATTCTGTTGTAATTTCCCCAATTTTCATGGATTTTTGCCAATTTGTGTCTGTTGAATACAGCTGCTGATGGCCCATTATATGTTGTTATATGTTATTTCTAAAATCAGATTAATGGAGATATAAACACTGATAAAATAGTCTCCCTGACACCTCTCAGTGTCTTCCTATGTGAGCCAGATGGTAGTCTGAGATGATTCAGGCTAGATGGTCTAATGGTTCTGTCTGAACTGAAGGGCTCTGAACCTAGCATGTCAAGTTACCAAGACTGAAGAAAAGTGAAATGAGGTTACTGCAGCTGCTACAACACATAAAAGAAAATGAAGTAAAAAGGTTTATTAGGCACTGTACTCTGTTTTTTTCTGAAGCTAGAGAGCAAAATTTGGACACTATCCTATAATGGAGATGGCCACTTGGCCACAGCAGTCTGCAATATTGGCCATAGCTGGACAGTAATAGTAGCTTCAAAAGGAGATGCTCACCTCATTCATCTGTTGGGAACAATCTCAGTTCAGACAAGGACAGGGAAAAAAAAGAACTCTCATGACAAGCTATATTTGATGCAGCATTCCTCTTAAAAGCATAGAGATAAAACATAGTTTTGAGACCTATTCCCTGGAGTTATCCCTCAGCATGGTTTCTCATAATGTAACAAAACTTCTACAAAGTGGATCACATGTAACTTCTAGCTCATCCTAATATAAGCTGGACAAAACTTTGTTGGAATACATTAATGCCATCATTTGTACACAATGGAGCTAAGCTTATTTACCCCAAAAAGGAATTTTGCCAGATGTATTACAGCAGTTGCAGCAGAAAACATTAGCAAATGGGGCAGTCCTGCTCTAAAATTTCCATTAAGATTGCACTACATTACCCAGTGAATATCTGTCTGTGCTGTGCGTACTTCTTACTAATATGACTTTCCTTTACTCTCTACTCCTGCTTCTGTGCTTATGGCTAGGAATACTGCACAGTGCTGCTTGGTTTATAAGATGTATAATTGCTAGTGAGCATCAGATTTTGGAATTTCTGGATTGGGAGCAAGTCCACTCCACTCAGGAGAGATTCCAGAACATGAAAGCAAGGGAACCAACCAGAGTTAAGTGCCCCTACCAGTGCCCACTGATATGTTTCTTAATATGACTTTTACAATTATAAATATACAGACTTCTGTGATCTCTGTCATATTTTAAAAGTCACATTCACAAGTTCCAGGTTGGGCTGTCTTTGAATGGAAGTATTTTGCTACTGCAGATATTTCTGGTGACCACAATAAAATCAGCATGGCTACCAAACACCTGAGATGGTAAATATTGCCATCACTGGGCAAAAATCCATGTGTGCTAGTGGTTAAAGAAAGCGTAACAGAACCTTTCACGGTGGTGGTTTGCATTTCCCATTTTACCAAACTGCTGGGAACTACCAAAAATAACACAACATGATATGCCTGAAATAGCATCATTTATTTCACTGCTCTGACACATTTGAGGTTGCACAGAAAGAACAGATCCATGCGTTCCTTTCCTTTCTGAGGAACTCTTAACAGCTTTCTCACAGTAAAAATGGCTGTAAAATCCTTTTTGAATTAGAGTGCTCTGGACATGTCTGAAAACTGCCTCATTTTCATTTAAATTATAGTTGTGTGGAAGATAATAGCAATTTAAGTACACCCTTTTTTAAAAAAGCAAAGACAGAGGCACAGCAAAACGGCAGATGAACATTGTAAAAACCCACAGGATGGGTTCTGTATTGACAGAAAAAAACATCTCTATTCCCATCAGCAGCTGTGAGCAGCTCTGTAGCAAGTTGTGAATCCTTATCCATCTCATCTTCTTCACTTCAAAGAGCAAAAAAGCAGCAGAAACCTTTCCTTTCTAATCTGTGTGTGTACTGTGAATGTCTCTGCCCAGACCCAGGTTCTTTCTGGGAGGATTTAAAGGGATACTTCTTTTTGCTAATACTTTCTTAACACCCAAGGAAGAGCAAAAGACTATTTATCTTTTAACAGCAAGTAACTACTTAGTCTTCAGCTAGAAGTCAAGCAGAATTCATAACCAGTCTCACTGTGATAGTTTTGTGTACCAGCACCATGCAGGGAGTATTCTGCAATCAAATCAGCCAGTTGTCACTCCCCAGGTCTCTTGCCAAAGAGTGTGGGGAAAAACCTTTTAATTAGCTCTTCCCTGAGCAGGTCTTCCTTGACTAATCTTATCTGAACATCATGTTTTAGAAAGAAAAAGCTGTTTAGAAAGGGGCAAGAGTATGCTTTAGAATTCATAACTGTCCTTTGCATCCTTTGCAGTGGGAGTTCAGTTCACAAGAGGCCAGTATGAACCCAGATGATGTAGCAGCAGACAGAGTGCAGAAGGCATGGTGGGAGTCTTGATATTGATGAGGTTAATTTGTTATAGGACAAAAGGAGAAAAAAAATCACGCTGACCTAGCTAAGACAGTAGTTATATGTATGTGTATTTGTGTGGCAGGAGACAGCAGTGGGAGGAAAGCTGAGGAGGAAGCAAGAATAAGTAAAACAAGATGGATTTATCGGCTCTGAATTGTTCATCTGTATTCCGTTCTTCACTGTGCTGCAGAGGAGGAGAGCATCTCTAGCACCGTGGTTGGGGAACAGAGCAAGAGAGGGGGAGGAAGGTGATACCTATCACAGGCATCAAAAGTGTTTAATTTTCCAGAGGCTCTGATTAAACAAATGTTTCTGCTTCCTGGCAGCCCTTGCAGACATTTGTTGGGACAGAATAAATCAGGAGGTAATTTGTCTGCTGCGATGATCAGGCTTGGCTTGGTGGCACTGTCTTGATGGAGATTTTTTTTCTGAGTTTCATGGGAGTAGCCATATTTCCCAAACCTCCTTCTGTGCCCAAAGTAAGGCCACCAGCTTTCCTAAAGATGGCAATTTAGTATTGATGGACCTAGGTAGGGTAAAGAATGCTCACAAATAATGATGTATGACCGTGGTTAAGTTTATTATGGAGCCCTAGTAATTACAAGGAAGAAGGTCAAAAGGAGTGAATGACCCTTGGGACTGACATAAGGACTGCTTTTCTGAAGAACTAAATGGTGCTGAAAGAGGTTAGGCTGGGACCCATGAATGAATGGGGAAATTATTTCATTGCTGGTGCTGCCACGCATAAACAGGAGCAGAAGGCACCAAGAGGCAAAGAAGAATAGATTAAAGAATGGTGTCTGGGCGTGAGCAAGGTGGGAACTGGGTAACCAGCACAGACATATCAGTACTTTATGTAGGTAAGGAAGTCTGTGTTTCACCTGTTTGCCATCAACACCTAAGTTAGCTGAACTCACTTTGCCCTTAATCCTTTCATGTCTTCTTCTCTCACATATTCTATGTAATTCTACCTCCTGCTCTTTGTGTGTTGTGGGTATAAAAGTGGCTGTACAGCAAATAAGTGGTCTGTATGAGCTTGCAATGGCCCCGCTATCCAGGAGAGATGAAGGCACAGTTTAATTATGCAGGCCACTCATGGGAGTGATTATAAAATCTTAATACCACTCTGTGAAGGTCAGCAGTATTATAAAAATCTTATTTCTGCAGTGAATTAGGAAGTATAAAAATACATTTCTGCAACTAAAAGGCAGTCTTCCTGATTAATCTTTAGTCCAAAAATCCAGGGCTCATAGGGAAAAAAAGATTAATTCTAACTGCTGTAAAACAGCAACAAGAATAATTTAACATTCCCATTGGCGAAAATGCTGTCATTTTAACACCTTTTGACTCTGCATGACTTGAGGTGACAATTGCACTGTCAGCCCTTAAAGGTAGGAATCTCACTCTTGCAATGTCCTTGACCTCCTTGTTTCTGGGCCTGTGGAGCTGTGAGGTAAGAGGGGACCTTAAAGCTCTGATCTTCTGTTGTCGGGGAAACCAGTTACAAGCCCAAGACTGAGTCTTTGCCTCCCTTGAGATGGCTTGATGTCCAATTTTGTTTGTGGGTTTCATTCCTTTCTAGTGGAAGTGAAATAAAATGCTATTGTTTATTGTTTCAGTAAAGGTACTGGGAATATTGCTTAATCAGTTGTCTCTGTAGAATAAAACAGGAGTTGCTTGCTGCAGTGCCCGTGGAATTGCAATGGATAGATAAAGTCACAGAGATCCATTGAGAAGGGACAAGTGATACCATCAAAGCTGGTTCTTCTTGTGCCTCTCACATAGGTGCCATCTTGGCTTCTGTGTGGCACAGCTGCAAATACAGGGAGAAATGTGCTTCCTCAGAGCAGATTTCCCTCTCAACTGTACTTAGACACATTTGCATTGTACTCTAAAGTTTAAAGAAGTTGTCTCAGCTGGCCAAATTTCTTAGCATATCAGGAGTGGAAAAGCTTTCTCCCTTTCTCACTTTTGATTAGATGGAAACTGGAAACTTAACATCTGCTCCTTTCAATGAGTGAATTTAGTAAGTCTAAAGGAGATGCCTTTTGATATGCAGGTTTATCAGCTCTTTGAAATGAGCTGTCTGTCCTGTCTAGCATTCTATTGTCTGTCCAGTGGAGCCTTAAACTTGCTTTACTCTGTGAAGAAAATGTAAAATTAAGAGGAAAATTCTGCAGCACACTTTGCTGAGCACATTTGGTAAGATAAGACATTGTACAGTTCCTGGGAATGAAATTTGCTCTATATACCAAGGAAAACCTCCTTTTCAGACAGGGCTTCCCCAGCAGGGCAGCATGTGCATCAGAGGTCTTGGTGCTGAAGCCACATTTGTTCTGTACAGCTGATGTCAGCATCAAACATTGGGGCTTGCATTTGAAAATGTGATTCCTGATGGTGTAGAAGGAAAAAATTACACATCTTTCTCACACCAATTTGTGCTACAGTCATTCAGAATCACAGCTTGCCCCTTCTGATATTAAAGGAGAAAAGAACACCAGGGAGGAGAATTATAGGAGCACCATTATGTATGTGTGCCATGTTTCCAGTGTGGCTCTTGCTCGAAGATAAGCAAACTATCTCTGGAAAGCATAGTGCCAGAGGAGGACAAGGCAAGTAGAAGGGCTCAACAAACACACCTAGCTTTAGATAACAGCTCCTGTTAGTTTGGCCTTAGTAAGGGAGGGCTGCTTGTGGAAGCCTGTAATTAAAAGGCTCTGCCTCGGCCCAGTGGCAGAGGTTGACCCTCTGTGCCCCAAAAATCTGCTGCTCTGCAAGAAGTACTTGCTGTCTGCAGGTGCAGGGGTACTTTTCCATTCCTTTGAGTCAGAGCCTCCATTGCAATGGGGAACATGCACTGGTCTTTTTGCTCCAGCTGATATCCATCCCTTCCATCCTGCAAGCCTTCAGCATCCTTGTGAACAGTGGATAATCCTTCTCCCTCTTTTCCCAGGTAGGGGAATGTGTTGGTGGAATTTACTAGGCAGTTGCAGTAACAACAGTAGTCTGAGAAGAGCAGGGTTGTCAGAGGTGCTGCAGGTTCTTACTGGAATAACTCAAACCCTTGGAGTGAGAGGAGGGAATTGGGACTGCAAGAGAAGCAGTGAGTAGTGGCAGTTTGATTGGTCAGGCTGAGAGCTGAGGCAAGAGGGGCTGATCCTAAATATTAAACCCCCACTAAGGGGGTGTGGTTGTCAGGTGTCCCCTTAGGTATGCTGACAGTCACAGTGCTGGGAAGAAATGTATGGAGAGCTCCTGGTGGCTCTACTGCTGCCTGTCCCATTCAGACATAAAAGATCCAGGGGCTGGCAAGGCATGGTGGGGATGCCACAGTTGTGGCACCCCAGCCCTTGCAGATTGGCTTCCTGAAGAGACACCATGCCCTGATATTAGTGTTCCTCAGCAGCCTCCTCAGAGCCTGAGATGAGCCTGCCCCAGTAATACTATCCATCGTCAGGCTTCTGCAATCAGTCACGAAGGATGTAGAGGGAAGAGTATGTTAATTCACATCCTCTCTGTTCCCCAGCACAGGCACATCACAATAGGGCTCCTGTTCCTCCTCGTCGCCTTCCCTTCCCCGAGCGAAGCGAGGTTCCTCCCACCTGCCCACAGCCCTTCAGCGAGCGCGAGCACAACTCCTACACGAGTCTCCTTGCCAGAGTTTCAGCTGCTGGTGCTGCTTCCATGTGCAGCCTGCTCTGGTTGCTGGGCTCGGGGAGTTGGTTTTTAAGTTGTCTGTTGAGACAGGGTTTTTTTCCTCCTCTTGCGTAGCTGTATTTGGCTGCGGTTTGGGCTCCCTGCTCAACACCCAGGTCCCAGTGTGGGGCAGCAAGTGATGCCTTAACACAGAGGGAAGCTGAAAGCAGGAGCTTCTGAGTGGGGTGAGAAGTCTGCATGTTCAGTGGTCTCTGCCCCCAGTCCCAGGAGTCACATCCACTTTCCTGCCAGATTGTGCTTGGGTGGTCATCCTATACTCATCTAGTCTGAATAGACATTGAATGCTTCCTGTTACCCAAAATCTTTTGGGAGCTGAGGGCATTTTAACTTCACAGGTTTATATGTTGTGGATATGTTTAGTTGGTATCACCCACCACTCTGGAGACGTGTCCTACCATAGGAAATCTCTTATCCACACACAGATTTTTGTGCTCAGTTTCACCTCTTTTCACTACTTGCTGTAATTAATAGCAAATTGGATATGCATGGAGGTGTTGTCACTGGCAGCTCTCTGCTGAATGGCATATAAAAACCCATTAGAAGCTATTTTTTTTGGATTATTAATTTTTTCCAGGCCATCCTATATCCGATGTTCTTTCACTAATTTGTTATTGATTCTTTAAGATGCTCTAGTCTTAAAATGAGGAATAGTCCTGATGTCTTCTTTTGCTGATGATTCCTGGTTTGGGTTCCCTTATTTTAAGAAGTTGTTCTGGAGGCACAAGGAGGAAAAGAAAAAAGATTAAAATTATCAAATTGGCCAAAAAGATTAAAATGACAAATAATATGTAGGTTGCAGTCTTCCAAAAATCCAAGAATAAATAAGGCTTCTTTTAAAGTGCTTTGAGGAGGAGGTTGATTATAATTTTATATCTGGATTTTTTTCACTGAAGGATCCAACTTCTTTAGATAAAGTGCCCTAAAAACTAACCCATGATAACAAAAGCCCTTCAGAATAGATTTACTGGACTGTTTTTGTGAACAAGAATTTGAGATCATGAAAAAAACTATCGAAATAAACTGAAGTATTGCAATAGCAATCTAGATTGAAACCTGTTGTGTGCTAGAGGTACACATACACATAGAAAGGTTTTATACAATAGACTGCTGATTGTTGGGTTTTTGGCCACTGACTGCTGTCTCTTCGAATGTGTTGACTTTTGAACAGAGCATTCACCAGGTTCTTGAGTCCAATGTTAGTGGGACTTCTCACATGTTTCTATAGATACAAATATTTCTTTTCAGTCCTTTGGTTTGTTACTCCCTCCTCAAGTTTTATATTACTTCATGGAGGGAGCAGAAAGAACATGATTCTTAAGGAATCTGAATAGTTTCCTGGTCTCACTAGGTTGATTAAAGTAACTCCAAGGGTCAGTTTGGCCCCCTGATCCCTCTTGTTATCTCATTTTGATAGGCAACCCATAGCAGTGGAAAGCACTGGAAACCAGTGTAAACCAGGGATTTTTTTTTTGTTGAGAATTTGTGTCCAGGTGAAGACTCTCCACATCCAGAGAACTACAGTGCTCTTCTCTCTCAGTGAAGTTAGGCTTGCACTGCTGCCTGAGCAAAATGTGTTAGAGCAGCAGCACTTCCTTGTCATCACTCAAGCCCTCTTAAATCTTTCTCCTTTGCAGCCATTGGAGCCTTATCATGCCTGTTGAAAAAGGCTGCCCTGATCTGTCCAAGCTGTTTTCTCTCCAGCCTTGGCCTCCCCTGGCCACCAGCTCTGCTTCAGGTGCAGGGCACCCAGGACCAGGATCCCTCCAACATCCAAGTGCCCAGGAGCTCTGGGGGCAGTGTGCTATCAGGAAATTTGCTGACTTGTTTTCCCTTCAGTGCCTTCCTCAACAGAAAGCGCTGTATCTTGGCTAATAGAGTTTGTAGCTCCACTCCATGGCTTGCATTTTTAGCATTTTTAACTATTAGGAAGCGCTCACATCCAAACGTGCTGTGTCATCTGTCAGTAATGCCAGCAGGTAGTTGGAGAAGTTATTTAGTTGCCACTTGTGTTCTTTATGTGGGTATCAGAGACTCAGCATTGGTGAGTTTTATGAGCAATGTGCTGCAGATCCGTGAAGAGCGTGGCTTCAGGGAGGGCAGGTGGCTGTCACTGAGATGGGAAGGACCCTGGCATTGTACTCAGCAGCTCAAGGATCCCCTACCAATCATCCTTCTTGCAGTGCAGTCCTGAACTTATATCAAGAGCATGTTTGCTGGGAACACTCTATAAGAATTTTGTTTTCATTAGGAAATATTTACCTATCTTGGATCCTGTCCTGCTGGTTGTGGAGGTGGCTGTGTCAAATAGCAATTTTGAGGACTTGGGTTTATGCACATGGCAACAAGCCATTTGCTGTTCTTAAAACTTCTGTGCTTTTACTTCAGAGTTCTTTTATCTCAAAGAGGATGCTACTTAGACGAGATCTCTACTGGAATGGTTTACTGCCTTCCCAAGAAGCTCTAGGAGGAAGCATTTTCCCCCCCTACTTCCTTCTGACAAAAATTGGAACAAAGCTGTAACAGGGCTTTGCACATACATAAGTTCGTCTATCTAATGAACTCATGTGCATTATAGGTGTTGGAAGGATCTTGTCATCTTACCATGAATGCAATAAATACTTTTCTACCCATTCTACAGCAGAAAAAACCTGACACGAGGTGGGTGCATGCTGTTTTCACGAGAACAAATGGTGCAAGGGAACATTGTGGGGAGTCAGATTTACTATCACTTTAATTCAGTAATATTCCAATGTGTAGAAAATACATGTCCCAGCTAAATGTTGATGCAGGACTCAGATACAGTGATGCTGATCAGTACTGGATCAGCGTAGAAGATTCTTATTTTTACCTCTATGAAAATACTGGTAACTGGCAGAACCCTGCTGTCAATAGCCTGTCTCTCCAGCAGCCATCACTTTTGTTGCTAGGTAGGTAATGGCCTGTGAGTTGCAACACCATCTCTGCTAAGATGATGTTTAGTTTGGCAAAGATTAATGATGTGCAAAAGACATTTGCAGGGCCTTCATGCAGAACAGAGGGTGCCAAGAGCCACCAGTCAGTGAGCTTTGGGCTTATGCTGCTTTGCTAGATTTTTTAATTTATTTATTTAAAGCTCAGGCCTATCAGTTTGTGTTCCTTTAAATCACTGCAACCCACCAAAGCAGGCACAGCACGATGTGTTCTGAGTCATGGTCCTCCCCCAGAGGAGACGAGACCGAGGAAGCAGAAGCTGTAAGAGGATTTGAACCGAGCCCCCTGCAGACGTGGGTGTTGATGGTAGGTGAAATAACAGGAGGCGCTTCTCCTCCTGATGCCAGCGGCCAGCAGCAGTGCCTCCCGTGAGCCGTCTCGGCTGCCTCCCCGGCTCTCTCCTCCATGGAAACCAGCCGGGGTGCTCCCGCTGCGCCCTGCCGCGGGGCCCCTGGGCACGCCGCCCGCTCCACAGCTGCCGTGGGGAGCTGCTGCGCGCCCCTCTCCCGCTATAAGGGCATCCTTATGAGCCTTCCCCGGCCCGGCCCGCTCACAGAAGGTCGCATGTTGCCCCATGCGGCTTATGCGGTGATATTTGGGTTCGCTTAGTATGCTCCTGGGAGTGCGTCTGAACTCAAAAAAGAGAAAAAAAAAAAAAAGGAAAAAAGCCAGGAAGGTCAGGGAAATCCTAGCCTGTAGCAGGCAGTAGAAGAAGATAAAAACAAGAAGTGTTTTTGTATAGGAGTATTGCTCTTGCTAAACTGGCTTTGTGGTGGTGTGGGGCAGTGACAGTGCAGTCATTTGCCTTCTGCTGGGCAGACCTGAAATTGCTCACAAAATACCAGCCAATCCCAATTTTTCAGTGGAAAGCCAGTCATAAGGGTAGCCTGTTTGGAGAAAATGCCAGAGATGGCTGACTGTTCTCAACAGTCTTTGGAGATGATGCATTTTTGATGTGAACGAGGGTGTGGGAGTTTCCAAAAAGATCAGGTGTTTAAATATTGGGTGTATCTTGTTTTACAGAAAATACCTGCTTTGTGTTGATGCCAGCTTCATCCATGCTTACATCCTTTATCCTAAAAATCAGGCAGAATTTAATTCCGGATGTGTTTCACGAAGTCATTTCCAAGTTAGGCTGTCATCACCTTTCCCTCCCTGAATATTTCCTTCCTCTGACTTTACAGCCCTGATAATACCTGCCCTCTCCCACCTGGTGTGCCTTGCCTCTACAGTGGTTTCCCCTTGACTCTAACACATTGTCTCTGGGAGCACTTCATAGACAGAAACACAGGTTGTGTCATTCCCACCCATCTTTCCTTTACAGGAATTTCCTCCCCCTTTCTGCCTGACTTCCAGTAGGATAAAATAGTAGGAAAGTTTTACAGAAACTTTTGTTGTCATTGCCTCACGTGCCATTCCGCACTCTAATTACTTAATAGAGCCAAAGAATCAAAAAGGGGATTAACCTCCTTACATCTTTAACCTCAGTTCTAGACTCCTTGTTAACGCCATGTGAAATGAGTGTCTGGACACAACCTGTCTGTGTCCCTGGACCATGACATCTCCCATTTGGCTTCTTTCTGGTCCTGAGCAAATTTACCAAACAAATCCTTTGTGTGGTCACATATGAGGCATTAGGGAAACTGCAGAACGAGAGTGATGCCTTTTTTTTTTTTTTTGTGACTGCTGCAGTCTGGAGTGCACAGAATCCGAATCTAACCTTTCAAAGGAAAACAAATATCTTTCATTTAATTCTAAATGTATCTCTTGCCTAAAAACATAAAGTGAATAATTACAGAGTTGTAGGAAAGAAGGAGTCTGCTGGCTGATTAGAAATGTGGATTAATGACAATATGGAAAGAAGTGCAGTGATTTGTGACAGTGTGGAAAAAAGTGCATTGATAGCATTCAAGTTATCAGAGAAAGGATCTTTCATTACTGGAAGATTGTAAGCCTTGATCCACCCATAACTCACTAGTTGGTTACTAGAAATAGCACTATTTTAAGACATTATTTAGCCTCCTAGGCAGGATCGATGTGTTTCTGGAGATGTCTGTGTTTCTGTGTATGCCATTGGTAGTTTCAAATCAATAGTGGGAAGTAAACTTGAAGCCAATCTTGTTTTAATCCTATTGTGAGAAAAAATTTCTTTGGCTCTGATTTAATATGAGTGAAAGGAAAAGAAGGAAAAAAATAGACTGAGAATATGGTATTGACATAGTATTCACTGGAGTGGAAAAAAAGTGTGATATTTTTCAGATGTCTCCTATGCATGTAGTGAAGGGGATGGAGCAATGGGACCAGTCCTGATGGTTACTGACATGTCTTTAGTTAAGATTTCATATAACTGTGGATGGCTTTCCCTGTGCTTGTGGAAGTCTGTCATGTTCCCGAAGCACTGGGTAACCTAAGTAGTTTGTTCAATTCCCAACTTCCCTGGCTAGAAGATCAGTTTTGTAATCACAGTGAGGTGACTGAATGCTTTTGAATTGTTGGTGTTAGTATTAGGTGTCATATAAATCACTGCTCTCTGTTCTGGGGAGTAGTTTGTTTTCCAGTACTGCATGTAGATCCCAAAAAAGCTTCCCTTTGATCTGTGGGGAGAAAAGATTGTTCCTTTGCAGCAATGAAAAATACAGGTTTCTGAAGCCATAAACCATTTCACTGCAGTTCTTAAAATGAGGTATGGCAAAACAAGTCATCTGTGCCTTTTCTTCTTCTAAGAATAGTCTGGTTGAATTTCTTATATTCTTGGTTACGTGCCACAACTCAGGAGGAAAAATAATGTGCATTGTTCTTATTTATACTGCCAGCACAGTAATGATATAAATACATGAGGCAAAAATCTCATTGGACTAGACAGCAAAAGTTCAGAATTTTCCAAAGATATTACTCAGTCATTTCAGAACATTTTAAAATGGCAGGGAAAGCATATTTTTTTTCTTTCTCTTGGACATACACATTTTGTGTATGTTTGGCAGTTCCAAGCAGATCTTGGTTCGTAATAGTCCTGACAGCACTTATTATGATCTGTCAAGTCAGTAATTTGCGAGCAGCAGATTTACAGAATAGTATTTATAGCAAGCATCTCACAAGTTGCAATGGGTTTAACCTCTTCATTGCTTTGTGTATTTTTGTGAATCGTTCAGCTATTTCATGCATCTATTTTTATTATTGTGACACAGACTGGAATCTCTGATAACAATGCAACTATCACTTGAAACAGTTATTAATATGATATGTGCTAAAAAATTGGTGTTCTGTAGGGACGTTTTTAAGCTTACTTTTCTTCAGGGACATGAATATGAAAACAAGGCTTTGCCTAAAAATTATTACAGCTTACTTTTGCTATAAATTATGATGTAAAGTAACATGTAGGCTCTTTCAGAGGCATGGCACATCTGAACAACTGACTTTTTCATAATTCCTAGATTCTCAGCCTAACCATTGACCTTAATTGTAAGGGCATACAGATAATGGGACTGAATGAAATAGTCCAACACGAGCATACCAAACTTTGGGTTTATGCATTCATCAGAAAAGCCTAAATATGTAATTTAGCTCTCTAATTCAAAGAACTGAATCCAAAACCACATTTTCAGTCTTTCATGTTTTTTTAGGTAGGAACTTTGGAAGTTTCATTTTTCTAATGAAATGCAATGCCCAAAACAAAAACAAATAAACAAACAATAAAGAAAATAAAAAGGTAGCAATGAAATGGTGAAAGTCACTTAGGTCATGTCCAGAAAACAAAAGCTGAAGCTTCCAGCTTCTGTTTATAATTTTCTTTTCCTTTGTTCATGTGAGTAACAGAATAAATGTGAGGGGGTACTTCTAACTAAATAAGAAATTTTACTGTTTGAGTGGTGAGCCAACTTTTGGACTAGCTGAAGGAAAAGTAAGTATTACATAAGCAATACATAAGTATTAGCAAAGCTTGGCAAAACTGCAGAGCTTTTGCATATGGAGTGTTTAATCATTGAACATTTTTCACAAGCAAATCTCCTTCTCTGTGAAAAATGTACATGGGGAAATTTTGCTGAATTTGCTACTGAAAACAAGTGGAATTCGTGGACACTCCAGGTGGATTTTCCAGGTCTGTCTGGTTTGGGAGATTAGCAAGGAGGAGGTATGAAGTTGAAAGGTAGAGAAGCTGTACCCACATTGCCTGGCTTTGTGCTAGCTGGTGTATTTGTTGGTCACTTAGATGACTAAGGAACTCCATTTCTCTTGTTATTAAAAGGACATGAACCTGGTGCACTGGCTCCCCTTCCATTTAGAAATTAGGCCAGAGGGTCCCAGTAGCTGACTGGAGACAAGGAGAGGGACAGCACAAGCAGGGACAGTGGCAGGCTTGCACCACCTGCAATTCCACGTGGCCATTCATACCTCGGACAGGATGGACCTCAACACTGTGGTTTCAGCTGGTGAAAGAGCCTGGAGAGCTGTTCAGCAATGCAGCCGGTCACACCTTAATTTGTTTTTGTTTCAGCTAAAGGAGATAGGAAGATATGAAGCTGTAATGCAAAACGTTGCTTTTTACAGTTTTATCCATTTATCAGATGTACTGTGCAATGATTCCAGACCCTTCTGTTCAACCTTTTTTTTTTTTTAAAAAAGTCTACTCTGCCACTTTTCCCTGTTTTCTACCCATTTAAAGACTCTTTTTTTATTCATCATTAATATCTAGAACTTGAGTTCTTTGATTTTTATTTTCCTAGGGGAAAAAAACTATTAGAATCTTGTCCTTGCTTTCCTTCTGTAGAACCAGCAGTTTGCCAATATATTTAGTTAATTTTCATTTAGTGATGCCTTTTAATGTAATTAAGGCAAGCAGCACCCAAATGTATGTTCCTAATCATGGGTAACTCTTATATTGTTTTTCGTTAAAATTTACAAGCGTGTTATTTGACGTGTTAATTATTATGTGGGTATATGACTAAGGATACAAATCTCTCCTCATTTCCCCCCTCCCTGCACTTAACATTTTGTTTGAGAAGATCAGTACATTTTGTCTGTGAAAAGCCCTGGATTAAATGCCACCCACAAATGATTTTGTGCATGTTTTATTTTGCCAAAGGAGGTTGTCAGACATTGGGAGAAATAATGTAATATTGTCTGACCTAAGACTTCAATTAACTAACAAGAAAGTTTACAAAAACTGTCATATTAACATTACACATCATTTGACTGGGGTAGAAACAATGTCACACAGCACTTACTTCTTGCTTTGTCTACCTCAAGGCACAAAGCACAAACAGGAAAATATTTTTTTTCCTTATTTCTGATGCAAATAGTTTTCTGCAAATATTTAATGCAAGGAAGAGGTTTCCAGTCTATCAGTCATTCCTGTTTCAGCCCAGTATTACCCAAGCAAATTGTATTTAACCTGTGTGTTTAGATTAGCACTGTTTTGAATGGAACCCTTGCATATGTGGGTGGCATCCAGTTTTAGTCCTGCAAGAAGTAAACTTCTTCCACATTGTCTTTTATCAAAATGAAGACATTATGGAGAGTGTTTACATGTATTTTGATGATGATTCTAAACCCACTCGCATTTCAAGTTTTTAAAGGACTGCTGTTCACTTCCCTTTCTGTTACTATTAATTTTATCCTCAACTTCCTCTGGCCAGTCCTTAAGGAAGATTTCCTTTCAGTCAGCTGCTTCCTGAGCCATAATTTTAGAAATACATAATTTCCCCCATATTTTACCCTGTCTTTTCCTATTTCCTTTTAACTGAGCTTCTAATAAAATCTCATTTCTTTTCCTTTAGCCTTCATTTTCTCTTGAAATACAACATCTAGCCTCTTTTTTCTTCTTTAGACTTGTCCCCATTTTTATTTTGTTGCAAGCTATCCTCCAGATGCCTTCCTCCTCATGTTGATACTCCCCACTGGAATCTTTGTTCCTGCTCTGGTTACTTTGCCATATTTATAACACCCTTCCTATTAGCTTGCTTTCTTTTTCCTTTGTGTACTCCAGTCTGTTCCCATTCCTTGTAAAAATCATCTTCTTGCCCATTCCTTTATCCATATTACCCTTCAGTAGAATTTTGTGACAGCTTTGTCTTTTTCTCAGTTAAGTTAAGGATGTTTTTTGCTCCCAGCCAAAGCCTCTGCCACTGTTACTGGGTTTAATTGAGAAAATAAATAGGAATGTTAAAAGAGAACTGGAGGCCTCCATGGGTATCCAGTGGTTCTCCATCAGGATCTGTGTATCCAAGGGAAAAATAACCAGTGCAGCTAACAGAATTCTGGGAACTTTTGGAAAGTGCTAAGTCAAGCTGTGGCCACAGACTCTCCCTGTAGAGGTGGAGTAGCCCAGGGATATATTAGAACAGAGTTTGGCTCTAAGTGGTCCATTTCCTCTGAACTCGATTTACAAGGTG
The DNA here is from genome assembly GCA_013397915.1 of Daphoenositta chrysoptera. Lineage (NCBI taxonomy): Eukaryota > Metazoa > Chordata > Aves > Passeriformes > Daphoenositta > Daphoenositta chrysoptera. The sequence continues at coordinate 323,372 of VZRO01005791.1, read as the reverse complement.
CTCCCATGCAATAGTACAGTAAGCTGGGAATCTCTTGCAGGGAACTGAGCTTTTTTACATCAACTTCTTCAGATGGAGGCACTGCTCGGACCCCTTCCTTGTTTTTTCTCAGCCTCCCTTTCACAGTCTGTTTCATGGTGCTCACCAGTCTCGTGCTCGTGACCCTGGTGCTCTTATTCTGTCTTTCACACAAGAATGTAATGAATCCTCAATCTCCTCTTCCATAGTCTTGGATTAAGAGTAGTCTCAACCCATCAGTTCCTGGGAATCATGTGTTTTTCAGTCTGTTTTCCCACACTTGGGATTCATTAGTAAAGGGAAAATAAAAAGCAGAAAAATCAAGTTCTCTGAAATGTAAAACAATTGTGATCACTTAACCTTCAGCCGTTTCTTTCTTTACTACTTGACCTTCTGTATCTTGGAATGCAGTGCAAGGTCAGGCTCTTCAGGTTCTCTTCCCTCTTTTCCTCACCAGAGGGCAGGCAATTATTTGGGTCCTGAGGATCTGAACAAGATTTCACATTGATGTATTGCTACAGCACTGGGTTTTCTGACACCTGCTACAGACCTTTTAAACACCTTGTGTGGAACTGCTGTCACATCTCCTATCTCTCAGCACCATCGTCACATCTGCTAGGTGTGCTCATTTGTTCTGCAAAATGATAGTCACCGCTGAGCTGGATACTGATGCTGATCCTGCATGGAAACAGACTGCTCAGCTTGATCAAAAACATTGCATTGTTTCAAGCCTCTTTTCTGCAGACTGAAAAATGTCTTGGTTCATACTAGAAAATTATAATCACAAGAAAGAAGGAAAGAAAGAAAAGCAAGCCAAAACTGCAGCAACACAAACTTTCTTGCAATGGGTTTTAAATTCTGCAGAAAAATGAAGAGATAAAATGTATCAGAGCTTATATCTGCTAAATCCTCTGACAGCTGCTTTCTCATCCTGCTTCCTGAAAATGAATCAACTTAATTATTCCTGTGGCTATGTACATCCAGACAGCTTAGAGTTGCCTCTTTATTGCTGGCTACAGTAACTGTCCTTGTGTTCTGGAATAGCTAAGAAGATTGAAAACTGGGGGGGTTTTGTAATTCCAGAGTACACAGACTGTAATAGAAGTAATGGTCTGGAATTTTGGAGTCTCTTGTCAATGGTTAGATTGTGCCAGCACTGAGTTTAAATTTGCTTGTGTAGGAGGGCATGTTTAGATTAATATTCTAAAGTAATGTGGAGTGAATGTTTGGTACAGGCTGTGACTGAGAGACTAGTGTAGTGAATTCACAGCCTGCAATATGTGGAGATTGGGGTGGGGGTGTGGGGGGAATCACCATTAAATTATCTTCCAAGGACCTTGAAGCCTCTCAGGATGACTCTTCTGAGTAGTCTGAAAACATAACCATTGATCTAGTTATAACAATTTCTCCTTTGGAACAGTCTAAAAAATGTCTCAAATTACCTGGTGCACACATTAAACATGTAAAATTTTCATTAAAGGAGTTGACAGGTTGCTTGTAAACGGAAGTCATTTCCTTTCCCTTCAGAATTAAATTTTCTTTACAGCCTCCTTTGTCAGTAAGCACTGTTCATTAAGAATGATTTGGCTATTTCATTCTACAACATTGTTTTTGCCTGCCTTGTGGATTTAACTGAAAGAAATCTCTTTGTGACACTGAAATAATCAAGCTGGATCTCAATCACCAAGTGATATTTCCTCCTGCATTCTTTAATCTATATAAACCAAGCTACTTCTTTTCAGGAACATTTAGATAGGAAGGAAGCTAGGTATGATTTTTTTGCAACCGATTTGCAAAGAGATGTCTCTCCTCCAGTTCTTTGTTTGTTGGCTGGATGATTTTTAAGTGGTCACGTGAAAAAGCTAGTGAATGAGGGCTTAAAACTTCTCACATCTCAGGTTCTTCAGCTTTGGTTGTAGAGAGGAGTCTCTGGATGAAGGGCAGTTCAGTGGCTGCTCTTTTATCATATGCTGCAGTGAGGTAGGGGAATCACACCTTGCAGTACTTGATAATGTTGAGCCAAATTAGGAAAGCACTGAACTAAGCACATCATTGTAATGTGGGTTATTTATACCTCAGTCTTGTCTGTGCAGAAGAAAGGTGAACTGTCAAGACTAATAGCAGTCGGTCAGCAAAACACCCTGACACACCCAACCCCCGGGTCACCCATCCAAGCAGCAGCCAGTGTAACATGTGCCCCGAGATACAGGAGTCTTCTCTGATGGCATCCAGATGTGTTCTTGCTGCTGTCATTGCACATCAAAGGGCGTGCTTATCCAAGTGAAACATTGATATTGTGGGGAAGTTGTGAGGAGGGCTCCTCTCCTGTCTGGTGCCCCGCAGATCAGAGAATCATAGCATGATTTGGGGCCTTAAAGATCATCTAGTTCCAGCTGTACCACTATGGACAGGGGCACTTTCCACTAAACCAGCTTACTCAAAGCCCCATCCAGCCTGGCCTTGAACACTGCCAGGGATGGGGCATCCACAACTTCTCTGGACAACCTGTTACTCTCACAGTAAGAATTTATTCCTCATACCTAATCTAAACCTCCCCTTTTTCAGTGCCAAGCCACTACCCCTTGGGTAGCACCCCAGTTGGGTTGTTGTGAACATCCAGACCTTCAGGCTGTTCTGGGGGAGGTTTCTGAAAAGTTTGATGGTGTGAGTTTGTAGAAGGAAGATACCTGGTGAGTGGAAGGCTCAGACCTAAATTTCCAGAATCCTGCAGGCTAGTGATAGGTGTCTGAGAGGGTTGCCTGGCTTCTCCAGTCAGTACCAAGAGCAAACTTTGCATCCGTATGGGGTGAGTAGAGTAGAGAGGCTTGTGCTTTCTGTAACTGCAAGCAAGCTGCTGAAACAAGGTCAATGAGAAGCTTGCTGTAGAGTTTGGCCCTGATAAATCCCCCTTTTTGGTATTAACAATTTCTCACTCTTTTTTTTTGATCCCTTGTTGTAGAGCCCAAGTTCAGACGTCTCCTCCATCCAGAAAGAAGAGACTGTGTTTGCACAGGCAAAAGTTGTCATGGCAAGAGAGAGGAGAGAGGGGGTAAATGTTGGGAAGCCAAAGTAGTTAGAATATGATATGACAAAAGTGAGGTCAAATAAGCAAAACACACAACAAACTAGACTAAAACAGCTTAATGAAAAACATGTAATGGCAGGATACTGGCTATTGAAATACATTAAATGGATACAAAATCTGGGGAATAAGGTCCTATGTGTTTAATTGAAAACAAATTGTTGGTTTTTTCCTACTGTCTTTCTCTTCATGTCTTCAGTGAATTTACCTGTCTTAGGTGCAACACAGAACTTGGATTCTCTTACCCATACAAGAGGTCGTCAGATAGAAAGCACATGATTTAAAGCAAATACGTCCTCTGAAACACTAATTTCTCAGTAAGAGTAGCAAAGCATAATGTAATTAAAACAACTGTCTACAGTGTTTATGTACAATCACATTGAGTGGAGAATATCTTTAATTTCATTGTAAGGTCAGATACATGAGGAGGAGAGGTTGTTGCTGCCTCTCAGAGAGCAGTAATCAAAGGCTGGCAGCAGCAGAGCTTTGGAAATTGAACAGATTAGAAGTCCTTGGCAGTGATTCCCAAATGCTCAGGAGACTCACTGCAATCAGCAGCTTTGACGCTTTGGCCAGCTAGTTAAATAGTGTTGGCTATAAACATTACGAGGCAAGTGATCATCCCCTTATGTGCTGGTCCTGAGGCATTTGCTTCCTGCCTTCTCTCTTGGGAGCAAGGGCAGCCTCTAGACCAAGGGGCTCTTTGATAATACCCTGTGAGTGACCTTCCACACAATAGCAAAGAAGAGGAATTGTTTGCATGTTAACCCAAAAAATGAATTACAGAGAAGGGAGTCAAGGGTGTAGCAAATAAGCATAAGTGACAGTGCTCCCAATCTACTGAATTTGAACCTCCTTTGCAGATTTTAGCCAAGAATGAGCACTGCTTCATGTGGATGGTTTAGAGATCAGACTGGAAAGATCCTCATGTATGCAACTCCCTAAGTATAGTATTTATTAATTTGTTTGTCCATTTGTTTTATGAGAAAAAGTGCTTGGAAGAGACAGCTTCCCTATTGTGAGCGCCTGAACTTAGAAAACTAAATCTGTATGTAAGCAACAAAAACTCAGATCTGTATAGATATTTGAATGAACTCACGAAACTGAAATTAGGGATGGGGCATCCACAATGCAGATGCAGGCATAAGTGATTGCAGCACTATATCTACTTGCAAATCTGGTTTAGTGTTGAAAAATCAAGGTGATAAGGTAGTGATAGTTGTTATACGGTTCGTTTAGCAGTTATACTATGCTTGGCTGTTCGAAATTGCAGTAATTTGTTGCCTTCTAACAGGCAGGAAGTTTGATCCCATGGGCAGCCATGAGGGTTCTGTGTTTCAGCTAAGCTGCCTGGTTTTGAATGCTGCTTCTGCATGATACTGCAGGAATGATGGCTGCAGGCTGGCTGTAAAACTACTCGTAACAAAGTAGTCTGGCACAACTTCTCAGCAGGCCTGAGAATACAGAAGTGAAGCCAGCAGCTCAATGTCATGTGAAAAGTTACACCCGGTTCACTGGGAGCCCAAGCAGTAGTGTAAGGTGGTACCAACAGCTGAATACATTTTCAGTGGGTAAGGTTAGTTTGCAGTCTCACCCCTCTTCTCCATTCCTGGTAATTAATAATAATGAGTCCCAATGAATAATATATAAATATATAACATAGGGATTAAAATTAATTAGCAGTGATAGGTAGTCATTGTCAAGAAGGCAGAAAGAGGGAGTCAGAACATATTTTTAAACGTCCAACTTGGCACTGGAATCATCTGTTTCACTCTTTCCTGCTATTTCTTTGAGGATGTTTCCTTTGTGGACATGTCCTTCATTACATTTCCTAAGCCCTTTTAGTCGTTAAACCAAGACCCAGTGAAATCAGTAGGATTATGCCACTTACCTTGTAGGACATGATCCATCAACGTTCAGGGTGTTTGGGTTTTACGGTGGTTTGTCATTTCTGAGGTGTGGCAGCACGTTTTGTAGTTGGACTGGTGTGGACTAGGGAGTGCACTGTGAATGCAGGCAGGGAGGTGTTAATTCCTCTAAGCAGTCAGATGCCATTCAGGAGTTCATCTTTCAATGTGGAAGTAGCTAATTCTCGCTGGTAGACCAGCTAAGTTATTCCTCAGTTCTTTAGTTGCTTAGTTTCACCTGCTGGACACAGCTAAAATGAGTGCTTGTATCACATCTGAGAAAGAAGTTACGTCTCAGGAAGCAAAAATAGAAAATAGTGCAGGCAATGAGTTAGAAGACTGAGGCATCACATGCGAAACAATTAAATATTTATCTGAAAAGAGAAGGTTTTGGAATTCTTAGGGAACCTCTGAGGGGCTGGGTTTCTGTTTTAAGATACGTGTTGAAGATGAAAGAATAAAGGAAAATCAGCAGCACAGAAAAAGCTTTGCCCTCTGTTTGTGTAACTGTTGATTTCTGGCATTACCATTTTGATGCCGGGGCTGTTACCATTTCTTACTGGTTTTTAGCTTTGGCTTTTGGGTGAGATGGACCTTTCTAAGTATGATAAATTGTTCTTTCAGCCCATTTAAGCACAACATCAGATAAATATTTCAAAGTGTGTGACTTGCACGATCACCAAGGAAATGAGTCTAGGATTCGGGAGAGAGAGAGAGTAATCTCTCATTTGTATTTATCTGAACTAGATCCAAGCAATTCTCCTTAGTTAACTGTGTCTCAGCAGTTTTCTCCTGAAAAAATAATTACTATGCAGAATAGATGGCTGTTGCCTAGCCATCCTTCATTCTCATTTTTTGGTTTGCATTGTTTATGGCATTTATTCAAAAGCAATCCTGTAATATCCTTGACAAAGTGATCTCTTAATGGTCTCTTTTAGCAAGTTCCCTTTCCTTCACTGTGTATGGCCATTACGTGCCTGCAGTGTAAGGCACTCACAGAATCTCAGAGTGGTTGAGGTTGGAAGGAGCCTCTTGGAAGTCATCTGGTCAGCCTTCCCTCAAGCAGGGCCACACAGAGCCAGTTGCCTAGGACCATGTCCTGACAGCTTTTGAGTGTCTCCAAGGATGGAGAATCCATCTCCTCCCTGGGCAACCTGTGCGAGTGCTTGGTCACCCTCACAGTGAAAAAATGTTTCCTGGTGTTTAGAGGAAACTTCCTGTGTTCCAGTGTGTGCCCATTGCCTCTGGGTGTAAGGGACAAAAGGAAGCAATGGGCCATTTAGCAGCTCTCCACCACCCTCAAAAAAACCCAGTTTTGTCACAGAGCAGATGAGCTTTTGATGTAGGCTGTGATGCCCTGTCAGAAGTTGGCTTATTTTCTGGTTATGTTGCTGAAAAGTTGTCTAAGAGACCACATATTACTAATTATCTTCTATACCTAGAAACTTTAGTGTGACCCAGAATAAGATTTGAAACAAAAACACAGCAAATGTTAACACAGCTTCTTTTTCTTTCCTTGTCAACTGCAGGTAATGCAGGTAGTGAAAGAACAGATAATGAGAGCACTCACTACCAAGCCTAGCTCTCTGGATCAATTCAAGAGCAAACTTCAGAATCTCAGTTACACAGAAATACTGAAAATACGCCAGTCTGAAAGAATGAACCAGGAAGATTTCCAGTCTCGTCCAATTCTGTAAGTATTGTCTTCTCTCCCCACTCGTTTTTTCATGGAAGGATTAACAAGGGCGAATGACATTTGTGAGCTCTTCTGGGGAACCCCCGGGAGAAAAGCTGTCCAGGGAGCTGTGCTCAAAAGCAATAGAGGCATCTGCTTCAAGTACATCATGTTTTCTTCTGCTGGGAATCATAACTTTTTCCTTGAGTTCAGTGCAACCAGATTTGGCAAATCCCAGCAGGATTTCACATGGCTTATTTATATGAAACAGTGCTTTGACATTTCCTAGCTCTGCATGATTGTGAGCCTGATTTTGGTGCTGGTAGTGGCTTTCAAAAAAAAAAAATCTAACTAATCAAACATCACAACTTTGTCTTTTGTTCAAGACCTCTCTGAGCAAGATAGGGAGAAGCCCAGAAAAAGAGGAGCCAATACACATTGACTTTCCAAAAGAGTCATCCTTGTTTATAACATTATAAATTGGTGTTAATGACAAGCAGTCATTTACTTATTTGTAAATAGCAACATTCTGGCAGCTAGCCTGTCCTTTGCTTGTTGTTTACTGTGAAGTATGAAAGGCTAATATTGCCTCCATAGCTCCTTCTCATTTCTCAGAATACTCTTTGTTCTGTTGTATGAAAAATGGGGGCCGCACTTGGCTCTGGACCAAGTCTGGGCTTGTGGCTGAACTGATGGCACAGGACAGATGCAGACCCTGAGCTGCACAAATGGTGTTCTGAGAATAGCAGGAACCTTTTGAGATCAGCAGAGAAATGGTGAGGACTCCAGAAGCATCAGCTGAAATACCATGAAATCCTGACTGCGTTGCAAGTGGAATGGCTCATGACACTCTAAATCTCTTTTTCCAAGGCAAAAGTATAGAAACTGATTTGGACCAGAGCATTTCAGGATTCAGTAGCAGGATATTAATTTTGATTTGTTTCTAATGGATGCAGATACCGTGTGTCTCTAGGGACACATTCCTCCAGGGGCAGCAGGGCAACAGTGGAAGCATAAACTTAAGTAGAATTACAAACTAAATTTTAACCATACCAGTGTGGATCAAAGGGGAAATGCTTCTTTTATGTTTCCAGTGTTTTATGTTTCCATTAGAAAATACAACCTAATGCCCAATTAGAACTGATGTCACTTGTAGTAGTGCATCAATTAAAAATCTACAAGTGGTTCCAGTTAGTTTTGCATCGTTACACTGCTCAGAAAGCTGCTGCAAATCCCCTGCAACATTTAGCAGTTCAAAGCTGCTCAGAACTGCAAAGCTTCTCATCTTCGCTGCTTTCCCTATGAGTCAACAATGTAAGTATGATACAGGTCAATTATTTATATTCTCTTGCACCATCACGTAGCATTGAAAGACTTGCCAATGCCCTGTGCAAGCTCTGCATTTCCAGTGTCACTCTGGCTAGTTGCTGCCACAGTGCAGAGTCTCGTTTCCCATCATGGACCAAGTGAAACAGCCAACACAAATAGTTAAAAGCAACTGAAGTGTTACCAGAGAATCATTTCAAATTCAGGACAAAGGCTAAGCCTAAAGGCTATAAAGGCTAAGTAAATCGATAAGGTGTTTAAGCAATCACAACTGCATTTGCAGAGATTTAACTCCACGCATTTGCATTTTGATTACATCCATGATCACTTGTTCTTGACTGTGAAAAGAAACAGTCCTTTCATTTTGCACTTTGATTTGATTCCCTGTACTGAACTCTCTCAAATTGCATAGATGGCACAGTTGATAGAAGTACAGAATCATGGCCCCATTGTAGGGAAAGAGACTGTGAGTGAAAAGAGCAATCGTGCCTGTGCTGTATATTTTAAAGCCCTGCAGATATGTTAAAAGAGATTGTGCACAATGGTAACTGTAACAGCAGCAGACCTTGTTTAATTCTGCTTGAGAATATGGCAATCAGGGGATGGGTTTTCCTGCCTTGAACATGATAGAAGTCTTTCTTCTGCTATTCATTGTATGACGCACTGTAGTTTTAAGCTTTCGAGCTGCTGGATAAGAGAAGCTTCAGTGAAGTTTGATTTGAATGTAAACTGGAAAATGTTGTCTTAGATCCTGGTAACTACAACAACCTTGTTTTCCAAGGATTAGTTGTTTCTTTTATATGAGCGTTGTTGTATCACATGAAGTAAAACCTTATCAATATCTACTTTTGATTCGGAAAAATAAAAAATCCTTCAGAATAGATGGAGGGATTTGGAATCATTATTGATCATCCAAGCTGCCATAATAAAGTATCCCAATTTCATTTTGAATGGCTGCAGAAGTTGTCTAGGAATCCTGTGGGCCTATAGAAGACCAGAGATCTCCTTGAAAAATTAAATGGCAACAGAGATGGGTTAATGCTAGATAAAAATGTGGCATCTAATTAGGGACTTGCTGGTTAACCGAGAGTTAATGACAGCTAGGGGGCCATTACTAAGTAACATCTGTGTGAAAATCAGCAACATACAGGGAAAAAAAGGAAAGTGTCTGGATGCTTGTCTGCTTTTTATCTTACATATTTCTCAGCAATGTTAGAAAGAGTCACTACTGCCTGCTCTGAATGCATGATCAGGAGAGGGAGCATAGCTATCTGCCAGACAGATATAAGGACAAAACACATGAAACCAGTTCTGGGATTACTCTCCCATTGTGTTGTAATAATTTAAATGTCTGTAATATGCCCCATCCTGGAAATAAAATCACTATTGAGTGAGTCTTAACTATAAGCTGGAAAGGTAAAAGGTGGAGACAGTTTTAACTGGTGCTGAAGAAGAATTTGTGTAATGTGAAAAATTTAAAAATAATTTCTAATGATTTTCAGATATTTTAAAAACAAGTAACTGATGTTACTATTGCCTCCAGTGTAAAGACCAGTGAGATCACAAAATTAGCAATCATATATATTAATGTGTGTTTCCCTCAATCCTTCTGTCTTATCAGCACACTAACATTTTACATTCTTATGTGACAGAAACACAATAGGAAACTAATGGCAGTGTTTAAAGTCACTATCTCCTTAGACTTAGTCTGTCCTCTCTCTTCACAAGGCACAAACTGTTAAGCAAATGTCATCTGAGGGACAATAAGTAAATATTCACAAAATGTATTTGCATTTATGATCTTCCTTTAGCTCATTGTTCCTGATGGATTTTAAAATTAGGTAGGAGGACCTATTTTTTGCACAAAGATTTTTTCTAACCCTCCTGTCTTTAGACACTGATAGTGAGGAACACAACTCTCTTGCCTTCAGATGGCTTTCAGAAGGAAATACAGAGTTTCAACGAAGCACATCTTTTGTTTGTGTGCTGTGGTTTGATTGTTCTGAGCCATTTACCTCCAAGTGGTGGAACAGAAACCTTGACAGTGAGGAGCACTGAGTGGCAGGATCACCTTGCAAAAATATATCTGGAGTCATGATGTCAGAAGAATGGCTGAGAACCAAGAAGTCAGAGTAACCATGTGTTGGCATGAGCTGCTGAGGAGAGCAAGTGCAGTAAGTGACCACAGCAAAGGCTTGATGATCTTACGGGCTTTCACTAAGTCCAGAGTTACCAGAGCCTGTTTCTCCATGGAGTAATGGGTTGTCTCCACAACCTCTGTGTGCTCCAGTTCAAGGACCATCAAACAGAAGAGAGTAGCACACTGGGTTCACGACTGTGAGAGCAAATACACGTGTGTGTGCAGAGGGCCTCCAGAACACAACCAAAGAGGCAGGAGGGCCCTTCTTTCTTACCTCCACTTCTCCCATGCAAAGTCTGCCTTAGGCAGGGAGGTACACTAGAGAGGATTACCTGTTTCGTTTTGGATTGGTTATAAAACCCTTCTCTTCCTCTGGTTTGTAAAGGGTGGGTGAGGCATTAGTGGCCAGAAGACAGAATGTTATGAGCAAACAGTCAGATGTAAATGAGCTGGGTGACACGTTCATTTTTGGTTTTTTGGTAGTGTCTTACAAATACAATGTTACAATATCTTCAACACCTATTTAATGTTAACCATCCAATTTCTGAATTAAACTACCTAAATATCAAACTGATGTTTATACCACTCTTGAATGTTTGAAAGTAGTCCAGCTGGAGATTTAGTGAGCAGCCTGGACTGCTGAGTAACCCACACTTGTGTTTAAACACCGTAGTCCTCAGCCCCTGCTCTCAGGTTTTACCTGAGGAATAGGGAAGCTCATCAGCTCCATAAAGGCAAGATATTTATTCAAGCACAAAATTATTTTAATCACAGTATTTAACCATTCAACATATTTATATCTTAGATCCCAATGAGAAAACAACAGTGCTTGAAAATTCAAGTTCTAAAGGACTAATAACACATTTCCAAAAGATGGGCTGTTTCTATAGTTACAATGCTTCCTTGATTTTTGACCAGCTAGATTTTCACAGCTTGTAAATATGCAGTGGGTTATGCATCCAATCATTTCATTGACACCTAGGGGAAAGAGGGCATTTTATTTTAAAGGTCTGATCTTTCTAGCAGAGGATTTGCGGTGATTTCAGTGGGGGTCTGGCAGATCAAAGGCATAGGATCCAAATGAGTGTGGAAATCAGCAGAGAATGGGCTTCCTAAGATTTCAAGAAGAGAAAATTTTTGTTGTCTCTATGGGATACCACAGCTTAGCTTCCTTTTGATGATGATTGCTGAAACATACTGCCAGACAGAATGATTTTTGGTATTACCCAATTTGCACAGCAATGCAAAATTATGGTTCTGACAAACTTCATATTTTATAAATCCTCTACACATTCAGTAATTTTTTTTTTGATCTTACTAGGCTTGCTGTCGAGTTGATGTTTAAACCTGTCTTTTATGTATTCTTAATGAATCTAAGTGAGGATATAACTGATGAATCCAGACATCTGTGAATCCATGTGATGGTGTATGAAATGAAACTTTAAATATTATGTGCATATGTTTTCTGCCTAGTTCTTGACATGTTGAACTCTTATCAAAGTACGATGGAGAAATGGATTTTCTGAATGATATATAAGATTATTTCTAGATGTATTGTGGGTCTCTGCACTCCTGGGCAAAAGTGAAGTTGGATCCTTGAGTGATCCCTAGTCATGAGTTAGTCTTCCACAAATTCTGATAATAATAAAGTAATCAAATTATATGAAATTAAGAACAGGAATATAGTGCTGGTCATTAGTTTAGCTCATTGGCATTGCTTGCTGTTTTTTGTCATTGTTTCACAATGTTTTAGCCTTCTTGTATTGTCCTAAATAACAGTGCTAGTGAAGTATACTGGCATAGGATTGTGCAACAAAAGGTGACAGACCCTCAAATAAACTTCACAGGACTCCTATGATGAAAGAGCATTATTTGCTGCGGAAAAATCTTGTTTATGCATGATAACAAGTGTTATTTTTAGAATGAGTAAAGTAATATAAAAACAAGCAACTTGCCTGAGTCATACACTGATACTGTAGCAGGGAGATGTCTACAACAAAGATATCTTGACTCCCATTCTTTGTTAAAAGAAAAAGGTTTTTTTTTCTGGGGCAGACTAGATTCTGACCTGGGCTTGTCTGTGGCTGATGTCCTCTTCAAACGCCTTGCAGAAACATCTTGTGAGACTCTGTTTCAGAGGAAGGAAGATGGTCTTTGATTGAATATGACAAGTGCCTGCTTTCTCTCTTCCCAAGGGAACTAAAGGAGAAGATTCAGCCGGAGATCTTAGAACTGATCAAGCAGCAACGTCTCAATCGACTTGTGGAGGGCACCTGCTTTAGGAAACTCAACAGTCGACGTCGACAAGGTACAGCTCAGACTCCCTAGTCTGGCTTCAGATTGTCACTTTGGTCTAAAAGTTGAGATGAGGAATACTATTTTCACTGGCAGGATCCTGGATTGTAGTGCTGTCTTAACTGCTTTTCCCAGGAGGCATCTCCAAATTACAGATTTTCAGGATTTCCTGTTTCCCTGAAACTGGTTTCAGCCTTATCACACAGATGATCTGGAACAAGTTCAGCCTTTGACAAAATCTCAAGCAGCAGTGTCACATTCTGAAATTAATATTTTTTAATTCTGCCTGAATATCCATGCTTTCTGTTCATCTCAAAACAATATCTTTGCAGGAATAGTACCTGAAAATTGAATTGGAATTACCTGTTTCTTGATCATCTTGATGTATGCAACAAGTTCATTCTGTACCCCTCCCTCTAGTACTGCCTGTCCTTTGGTTTAGTCTTACATTGCCACATACAATAGTCATATTATGGTGTTTAAACATGCTATGTGAAAGCACTTACATCAGTAATTTGTGTACCTTCATATGAACACTTGATAGATATGAGAAGATTATTTTCCCAATTCTATGAGTCATTGCTCAGTGCAAGATTCATAGCTCATTCTATACAGTAAAACTCCCTATGGTTCTTTTCCTCTCAGAGGGGCATGCTTCTTTCTCCAGATAACATAATGGGAACATAGTGTAAATTCAGCAGATTAATTAGAAGTCTTATCCAAAAATTTCCTTTTAAACCCCTCATTTTGTGAGGATTCAGATTACTATTTGTTTTCCTCTGTAAATACAGAACAAATTAGAAAGTTACAAAAGCTAAGAGGAAGAACTGACATAGATCAATATTTGAGACTTTCAGATTAATTGAGGAAAAGCGTGTTCATCACAGAGAAGTATCCCTGCAATGCCCCCTTCCTTAGAAACGAGAAGGCAATTTTCCTTAATGTAAGAAGGTTATTTGTAACCTCTCTGTCATGCTTACAAACACCTATGAAGCCCACTGCACAGGAAGATGATCAATATTCCACTGCGAATTTCTATACAGACTGGATAGGAGAGGCATGATACATGTTTTTTCCTTCATCAGCATACTCATGGAGTGAAAGTAGGTAAAGTAATGTGTAGTTTGGCTGCCAGTAGTGAGGGTTGTTTATTTTATTCCTCTCAAAGCCCTAATCCAAATGACTCAAATTCTAGGGAAAGAGCAGGATTTGTAGCAAATATTCTTCTTTTGGCTGATCTCCAAGAGGAAGATAGACTGTTTATTTTATCTTAAATTGTTGTTAGTTTACGATTTATAGGATCAAGAGCCTTAGGGAGTATAAATTCATTCAACTTATATGAGTACAGTTGAAGTTAAAAATATAAATATTTTTTTAAAAATCAATGTAATCTTCTCGTCCTCAGTTGAGAGGGTTGCTTCCTATCATGCCTTCAAGTGAATTCTGTAGGCCACCAGATTAATTGCTTTGATGTCATACATATACAGGGCCAGAAATAATTCAAGATTCTTTGGAAACAAATAAAACATGCAACCATACCGCAAAGAACATGATCTTCTCTGAAATAGGTTGTTTTTTGCAGATGGAAGCCCATTTAGGAGGTCATGTTTCCACACGCCCTTAAGAGCTGTGTATGCTTTATGCTAGACGTCCTGTATTCCCTAACACAGAAGGGTATGTTACCGTCTGGGAGGGAGGAAGGGAGGCACTAGGCACAACCATTATAGAGGATGATGATGCATGAGGCCACCAGGACTAAACTCAGTGCAGCCAACCCTGTCCTGGGGGCATCAGGCACAGCATGGCCAGCCGGGCCAGGGAGGGGATTGTCCTGCTCTGCTCCGCTCTGGGGCAGCCTCACCTCCAGTGCTGGGGGCAGCTTTGGGCACCATAAGTTAAAAAAGACATGAAGCTGTTAGAGAGCATCCAAAGTAGGGCAATGAGGATGGTGAAGGGCCTTGAGGGGAAGCTGTATGAGGAGCTGCTGAGGTCACTTGGTCTGTACAGCCTGGAGAAGAGACTGAGGGGAGACCTCATTGAAGTCTGCAGCTTCCTTATGAGGGGAAGCAGAGGCGCAGGCACTGATTTCTCCTCTGTGGTGACCAGTGACAGGACCTGAGGGAATTGCCTGAAGCTGAGTTCAGAGGAGGTTTAGACTGAATATTAGGCAGTGGTTCCTTACCCAGAGGGTGGCTGGGCACTGGAGCAGCTCCCCAGGGAAATGATCACAGTATCAAGCCTGACAGAGTTTCAAGAAGCATTTGGACAATGCTCTCAGGCACATGGTGTGACTGTTGGGGTGTCCTGTGCAGGACCAGGAGCTGGACTCCATGATCCTTGTGGATGTCTTCCAACAACTCAGCATGTTCTGTGATTCTGTGACCTAACACCGTGCAATTTAATGAAGCATGCTTGGTGTATAAGCCATTCAATTGGGATACTTTTTTAGGTATGTACAGTTCCTGACAAAGTCCAAATAGCAAATACTGGCAGCTGTCAGAGAGTGGAAGAAGCTCTCTTGAGATCAGCAAGGTTATCTGCCAGGGTCTCTTGTACCCCAAAGCAGAACAAACTGTAAAACTGGGGCTGTCATGATGTCAAGAATTAGAAGATGGTGTAAAGTGAATGGAGGACCTGAGGTTTGGCTAGTGATACTAAACATCATGACAGTAAATCTTTCAGATAATCCCTCTGAATGTCCTGATAAAAATAGAAGTCTCAAATTCTGAGCATGCTTTCTTTTGGCTTATGTCCCACGTCCCCATCTCCTCTCTCGCAATTCACCTCCCTGTACAAGTGCCCTGTGCTACCTCAGGGGGTTCAGGAGTCCTGTCCCCTGTCTGGTTCTCCAACTGAATTCACTTGCCATGGAGAATTACCAAGGCTCTAAAAAGGCCATGGTCCATCCAGGTTGATGTGGAACTGAAACAGAAATGAGTACTGCTCTGAGGCATCATGATTTGCTTGTTGTGTGGCAACCTATTTGTAAGAGTAGCATGATCAGGTAGGTGTTATACTACAGCATGTATATGCTTTTTTTACTTTCCTATGGTTCTTTCATTCCCTTAAGACAATCCTGGAACAAATGTCACAAATCTGCAGATTGTACAAGAACCTGAACGTGCCCTACACAGAAGCTGAAAGCATTAAATTGCCCATTTAAAGATAATTAACAGGCATTAGCCCATGATAAAGACTCCAGAGCTAACTTCTGTTAAGATTATTGTTTGAACATGTGGTAGGACACACATGGTTAGTCACAGTAAGTTGAAAAAATTGACTTACAAAAAAATGAGAAGGGAGTTTACAGCCTCTTATGGCCTTTTGAGAAGAGATTAAACACTTTCATATATACTTAGCATTGGAAAGCCTCCAATCCAACAGGTGATTCACTGGGGGGATGCTGAAGATTAAGCTGTGAGGTATCTATATTCAGATCTCTGCTTTTTGTGTTTCAGCACAGGATTATCATAGCAGGATCTCTCTGTAGCTGAAATTCATAAATACCATTGTTGTCCCGGCAGGATCCTTAGCACTCCGAAAAATACCTGGCCTTTCCCTTGCAAGGTTTTCATAGGAGAACTGCAGCACTAACTCCTGGGTTTTTATTAAGTATCTTAATCAGTTGGAAATGAAACAGCAAAATCTAGCCTATCCTTCTGATCACGGCTCAAAAGCAGATCATCAGGCTCTGCAAATCCCCACTTTGTTCCTGGACCATGAACATCCGCTGACAGATAGACCTCTTCAGCTTTCTCCTTCCTTAGATAATTCCTAAAAGAAAAAGGAGAAGACTAAAGCAAAAACCTGCCAAGCACTCTACACCCCCAGTAGTTATTATTTCCAGTAGAGCTAAGTAGCAGATAAAGGCATTTTATTGAGGATAATAGATGCTTCTGATGCTGTCATCCAGTACATTTGTAGTATATGTTGCTGGGTGCACTCTTGGAAATAAATTCCCCTTTTACCTTTATAAAGATTATAGAGAAATTGCATGTTATTGAAGTGGTTTTGCAGCCAAAGATGAGGTTTCTCAAACAGTAATTTTTTGGAAGGAAGGGAAACCGTGGTGATATACACCATTAAATTAAAAACACAAGGCGCCTTGGAAGTAACCTGGGAAGAGAAAGGTTGAATTGAAACAAAAAATCAAGTGAAGACTGTTTTTCCATCTCTTGCTGGGATAAGTAACTCACAGTTTTGAACAACAACACACACTTTGACTTTTTTCTGCCAAGCTCTTTTCTACTGCTACTTCATCCTACTCTCCACAGTCCCACAAAAAACCTAATATTCTGTAAGCGTGTGACTCTCTGAGAGGAACCAATTAACCAAATATGCCTACAACAATGCCACAGGTCAATTATTTGCCAGTCATTTAGAGAGCTTCCTGGCTTGATCTAGGCAGTTAAGACCAGTTGGAGTGAAAGTGTCAATGCAATTTTATTAGAGACGAAAAAAGAAAGAAAAAGAAAAAACATGTATGCCCACATGCCTACATGGATATAAAATCTACACAAACACATATGTTTTTACAGATAAATTTAAAAGCAGGTTCCTGTTGCTAAATCTGTGAGGATGCTTTTCAAACAAAAAGCTTCTAGAGTAACCTCGAACATATCTTGGGAAAAAATACATATTCTCAGACTTCTGTCCATGCATATCTGAGCTATTTTCTCCCCAGATTCTAACAATAGAGCACTTCTGTGCTAACCACAGCAGTCCTTCACCTGGAATAGTGTTGTTAAAGGCTTATGAGTCATTGGCCATTAATGCACTTGGAAACACACAGCATGAATGGCCAGGCATTCTGTAGCCCATCAGCAAAATGTTCTGTGCTCTGCTGTTTGTTCACAGTTTTGAATATTACTTTTGCAGCCAAATTGTAGCTGATTTTGTTATTTGGGAGGTTTTCTTAACCTCATCTATAATCTTCAACTATGTGCTGTGATATATTTAACCCACTGGCCGCTCTAGCAATTACTTGAAAAATCAGAACAATTTGCTTGGAAACTTTTCGAGTTAAAAACCAGAATGACTAATTCTGTTTCCCAAAGAAGATTTTCTAGCACCTGAATGTGATTGCATGAGAGGTCAGTTATCTGGAAGACATAAAGAGTTGCCAGAAAGTGTAAATGATGTAGTGTCTGAAAATTGTGATGAAATGTCAAGTCCACATCATCTCTAAAGACTGTGGTTAGTGACCGCCCTCCATACAGCTTCTTGCTCTGAGCAGGAGGTAGGTGTAGTAACACTGGACACAAAATAGGCATTGTAGATCATAGAAGGGACCTAGTCTTTGGGGAAAATTCTTAAGCCTGGGCCAAAAACCAAAACAAACCCCATTACTTCCTGAACACACAGTTGCCTCCCTCCAGCTGGGCACATGCACATGGATCTGCCTGATATGGAGTATAGGGACTAATGAGGAAGGTCTGTTCCAACTTTAAAGCTTTTTGTGACACTTCAACTCAGCAGACTTTGGTTTAAGAGTTCTGCAGGGTTTGGAGAATAGTTTTTCTTAGTTTTATAAACACCACTTTTGAGTCATAGTAGAAAAGAGCTTTTTCTTCTGTTAATTTTTTTTATTTATCAATTTAGAGCTCAGAGTAAATGCTGGCCACTTCCCATGTGCTTTTTGACAATTAAGACTTCTTCACCCTTTTTCTTGGTAGAAGCAATTTCATATAATTTTTGTTTTGACTGCAGCATTATTCTATACACTACTTTTCCAGTAAAATTGTGTTCAGCACCTGCACTACAGTAAAGTAGCTGCATCCAGTTTCAAACTGTTCCCCTCCAAGGCACTGAAATCTCATGTGAGTGGGATATTTTCTGATACACTGGTTGTAGTGTCATGTACAGCTGAAAAGAAAACCGGAGTGGGTAAGGCTGAGGTGGCTGTGGAAACAAGGGTTGCTTCTCCTCACTAACATGCTATCACCCTCCTCAGCCTGGCTGGTGCAGTCATTTAGTGGCTGTGGTTGAGGAAACCTCTTTAGTTCCATTTGTAGCTTTCATTTAAGGGCTTTCCCCTTGAGAGCAAGGCTGTGGCAGAGCAGCAGTTATTAGTGAGCCCACAGGAGAGTTGTGCTGGACATGCTTCAAACTACAGTCTATGGCTATTAGTTTTTAATTAACCTTGGGTTATGGGCAGTTGCTGAAAAAGCTCCTGAAGCATTCAGAGCTTGGGTTTCTTCCCATTAAACCACCCCTTCCTAAAAGCAAAATAAGATATTTTCATGGAGGGGTGTTCCCTTCTTTTATTATTGAAGTGTGGCATTGAAAGAGAACCAAGGTTACCAAAACACTAACCCCTAGGAGATAAAAGAACCAAACCCTTGCTAACACCAACCGCATTTGTGAGAAATTGAAAGGAATTCATGGTAATTCTTTTTTTTTTTTCAGTTACGCCATCTTTTTGCACAAATCATTGAGAAGGTAGTGAAACCATGTTGGCTTTTATGAAGCAGAAAAATTACTCTTTTAATTTTAGAATTGGAAAGTTATATTACTTTGCACAGGCCAATAAACAATGAGGTTGCAGTTAAAGCTAGGTATGAAAGCTTCCTGCTACAGTTACTGGAGGCTTTTCATTAGGCATAATGGTCAGCCATCAGATTCAATGGGGAATATTCTTTAAGCATCAGGCTTTGCTGTGGTTCTGGTAGACTTCCCTGTGAAAGGTATGAATCTAGAAAATTTTCACACACATCCTTCTGAGACACACAAAATGTCTAACAAGTTGCTTGTGTGTGTTTGTACTTCAGATGAGTCTGCAGAATGAGGGCTCCTATTTGCTCTAGTTTCAACTCCCTACAAAAGTTTGGCAAGTGTGGGGTCTTCTCGATCCCATACTGTGCCACACTGCATGTTCTGCTTATAGTCCAGGGATGCTTATATTTCAGCAGCTCTTTTTGTATGCATCACAGGATCATAATCTCAGGCTCTCTACCATAAATCTTTCAGTGTTGTGCATGCCTGTGATGTAGATAACCAGAATCTCTCCCATGGCCATTTTGAGCCTTTGCCAGAGGTTTATAGGGTTTTTTGAAACCTTTCTGTAGAAGGGGCTGCACACTGAGAAAGTAGTTTGAAGTGTGTGGGGTTTTTGCCCCAAACCTTTTTACCCACCGTGAAAAATTTAAAAGGGCATGTGAAAGTCCATTTTTACCATTCAATTGTCTGTGTTTTACTGCACTGCATTTTAAATGACTGGCCAGGGGCCTGGAGTGTCCTTCAGGAAGCAGCTGGGTCCATGAAGCCAGTGCTTACTCACAGAGCCAAGAAGCCCTTCCTTTGCTAACACCCCAAACGAGCTCACATATGCTGGTTCTACTGCTCCTCCAGTGTTTTATCCAAACTGTGGCTCCCAGCGACTGCAGCGCCGCAGGGCTGTGTCAGTGCTAACGTTTCCCCTAAATTGTCCCTCAGGCTGCTGCTTGGCACAGCATCAGCACTGCCAGCACGAGAGAAGCACGGAGCCAGAGAAGCCCTCTGCCCCCCTCCGCTGGCATTTTAACATCCAGCCTTGCTCTGAGCTTTTGGAGATTTAGTTTGGATGTAACAAGATTGTATTTTTGACAGCTCAACATTATGTGATCTACTTATTAAATAGAATGTGCTCTGACAAGGAAGGGTAACCTCTTTCTTGCCATTTCAGAAAGGGAATTGGCAAGCACCATCCTTGCACGCTAGGCAGCTTGGTGGCCTGGCTCTGCAAAGGTGATGTTCTTCACAGGAGCAGATTTTAACAAATGTTGTTAAGGGGAATTATGTCCTGCGAAGCATGAGTTGTCAGGAGATGTAAATGTACGTCTCTTAGGAAGGACTAAAATGCAAACTGGGGTGTGAACTGCATGGTCACACATATATTTGTGTGAGTTATTTGCAGGATGAGGGACTTAACGTCTGCTTTTTAAGTCCTTGCATGTTTATTATGTCCAGTCTCTCCATAAATATGGGGGTGTTCTCCTATGTCTATAAAAAAAGACATGAGTCATAATTTTCATAAAGTATGGGATATTTCAAATTTATCAGTTTTTGGGTGTCCCACACAAGACAGCTGGTAGGGCTTGATTTTCACATAGTGGGTGCTAAAAATGAATCTTTTATGGGTAAATTAAAGTTATCCACTCAAAGTAGTTACTTTGTCAGTCTTCTGTCCACGAGGGTGTATAATATCTGGTAAAACTAAGTCACTTTTTTCTCGCTAGTATTTTTTTTTTGAGCCAGTGACTAGGTCCATAAAAAAAACCCCTGTAGATTAACGTCAGCTTCGTTTAATCAAGTAGAATTACTGAGCAAAGTCCCTACCCTTCGTATATATACCCCACACATTTCTTCTTCTGAAAGAAAAGACAGCCTTTCCCTGTAGCACCTTGTTTGAGTAAGCTTTCTCCTCTGCTGTTGGTAAGGCTGATGAAGACATGCTAGTGACCTTGTTTAATGTTTTTATTTTAACAGATAAATTTTGGTATTGTCGACTTTCACCTAATCACAAGGTCTTGCACTACGGAGACTTGGAAGAAAGTCCACAGGGAGAAGTCCCTCATGATTCCTTGCAAGATAAATGTAAGTCATGCACAAAGATTGTGACCACTCTGCTTCTTTTATGCTAGTTCTTCTTTATAACTTGTAGTAGGTTTCTCTTAATGTGGGACATTATTAACAGCTCTTTCTATGAAGATAGAGAGGAGGGGACATTTCCCCTTGCATTCAAACACTGCTCTCCTGGATTTGGCAAGTGTGTGTGTGGGGACTGAGCTAAGCTTTTCAATGAGTTTATAATTTCATTCAGCTTGGAAACGTCATGTCTTTCCTAGGGAGGAACACAGTTTATTTTCATTGCTCATCTAACTGCAGATGTCAAATAAAAATACTTGGGCATATTCAGAAGCACTGCCTGTCCATGGAAAGAGGCAGTCTGATGACTGGAGGAGGAATACGTGGCAGAGGTCTTTTTGGTTATTGTGAGGAGTGGACTTAGAGATGACACGTCGCTGTGAATATTGAGAGGAGCTCACCGTTTCTGTGTACCCAACTGGGACAGGACACGTCTCTGTGGCAACTCCTACCAGGGGATTTATTGGGATTTTTCTAATGTTTAAAAGTAATTTGGGAGCTCTTCAGAACCCTCATACTCTAGTGATTTCTTCTTTGTCCTTCAGCATGAGTTGTAGGTGTTTAACCTGCAATCCAGGAAAGATTTTTATGATAATGGAAATAATGAGTATAGCTCTGTCACTGGGAGGTGACTTCAAGAAATCCAGCACTGAATAAGGGATAATTTCTTCTTGTTCTTTTCTGAAAATTCGTGGCATTATCAAATTATACACGCTTATACAGGTATTTCAGCTGGTAGTTCCACTTCTTTCATGGAATGGCAGAAAGAATAATTTTTCAGAAGTTTGAAATTTTTTCCAGCCTGAAAATTGGGGAATGATTTGAAATTTCCTCCCCTGACCTGTCTCCAGGCAGCACCTTTTAAAATGTCTTAAGTGCTCCCAGATGCAGTCTGAGAGGGAAGGAAGAAAAGCCTGTGTGATGCTGGAGCCCTGACAGTTTGCAGTCACGTTCCCTTGTTTTCCTTGCCTTACAGATTGCCTCAAGGATGTTCCACAGTCTTACTGCAGTCTTGGCAGAATGTAGGACAGGGCCTCACATTGCTGCATTGGCACAGAAAGAGCCTGTTTTTGTGGGCAAGGCTTAGAGAAATAGCCCTAGAGTGTTACAGTAGTGTCAAGGTGACAGAAGAATTAAAGTCACACTTGAGCTGCGGGCACAGTTACAAGACCAGCAGTTCCCAGATTTGTTTGCTTTGAGCACGCTTCCACACACAAGCCCCTGACCCTGACTGTGAGCTTCATCTGGCACTTGCGTTTTCCATAGGCTCTTGAGCCTACTCCGGAATGTCAGGATCCCAGGGGGGCAGAAGGCTCCTGCTTTAGAAACCATTGGGCCAGACCCACATGGTTCAGCATGGCTGCTGGAAGAGCAGATACCAGTGCAGTTTCAGAAAGAGGTGGTTATTTCATCAATATCTCAGGTTTTCAGTCTATGAATGACAAAAGTTTTACCGTAGTGCTACCCGCTTTAGATGGAGTTTCATTAAACAAAGTTGAGAATATTGCAAGTCACGAGATTACAGAGTGCTACTGTTGTTTGAAACGTATCGGATCAAACTGGCTTTAGCATTTTACAGAATACCTTTCATAAATATTCTGGTTTTCTGGATAGACTTCTTGATTTTTGAATTCTTAAAGTTTGAATATGATGATCAACTTGTCAGCATTTGGAGCCAGATCCACAGATGAAAGAGAATAGGTGGGTATGAAAGCAGAACAAAGAGAAGCAGCATTGAGCATTTTGTGTACTCCTTGCCAAGCCCAAATAATTAGTCTCTATTTCCAAAAATAAATGTGTGGGTTTTTAACCTTTTCACTTCTGTGAATGTCACCCCTCTCTTCAGGCTGGCAGAGTTAACAAGCCATGCAGACTCCAGCTGGGACAGAAAACAGCTGCCCTCTTTCTCAAGGCTTTATCCACTGTGAGCGCATCACATCTGTGCTCACACCCTCCAGCATCTTGTCGTCAACTTCTGATACCTCCTGAAGTCTTTGATTCTGTTTTTCTAAAGCAAGCAATGAGCCAAGTTCCAGATAAATAAAGATTAGGATGTCACATCAGTCTGTGATCTCCCACAGTAACTGCATTTCAGATCACACAGATCAAGTGTAAGAAACCTGGAGAAAAGCCTTCTTGGTTGAGAGGTCTGACCTCAGAAAACCCTGTCTTATGCAAACAGAGAAATTGTTTTTCAGGACCTCTTCAGCAAATGGCAGGAACTGTTTTTCTTAAGAAGACCTTTCTACCATAGTTGCAGTCAAATAACTCCTTAATTTCCTGGTTTATCCTAGCTCACTCTCTCCTCTCAAAAATAGTATCTCTTCTTCACCAAAAAGTAGGGAACTGTCAGAGACATAAAAAGTCAGCAGGCCCACAGCATAAAATTCTGAGACTAAAGGCAGGAGAAGTTAAGTAGTAAAGAGCCAAATTATTTCCATTCTTTTCAGTTTTCCATGCAAAGCAAATACTTTAAAAATGTCTATTACATCCCATGCCATCCGTTTGGCTGTAGTGCTGAGGTAGTCTTTTATAAAATATATAGTGCTGCAGTACCCAGTAGAAGAGTAAATGCATTTCTCCTCTCCGGTATTTCCATTAGAGTTTGTAAAGAACTGGGCAGTAACAGGTTTTCATTTTACTATCCTATTCCAAATGTAAGATACTTTTCTGCAGCCACAAGGATAATGGATTATTTATAGATCATAGAAACTGTCACTCAGTGATCATATTGTATTGTAGAGCATATAGATTCTCCATAATGTAATTACCTTTGGAAAATTGACTTCCTCTTAAAACTCAGAGAAATTTATCTTTATGCTTTAGTGACCTCACTCCGTGACTCTGAGTGGCAGCAGATTCCAGTATTTTTTCTTATCTTTTTTTCTTCCCCGTCATTTCTGATCACATTTTAAAGCAATTGGAATTGCTCGTTATAAGCCTTAGTATTCCTTATTCCTGCTAGTACCAGAAAGCAACTAAACTGCTGATGGGAGTGAAACAGAAAACTTCTAAAAATTCATACAGCCTTTTAAAAGAAGGACAAGAGCATGGAGTGAGGGGTCCAGTATCCTCTCTCCAGCAGAGACTGCCTGGATGCCTAGGAAAGAGCAACAGAGTCGCCATAAGAAGCCTATATGGTTTTGAGATACATGAGTACACATACTGTCCAGATACAGGTGCACATTTATATGAAACATTCGTACCCAAGGTAGTCTAAATAGACAAGAAAAAGCATTTCAGACTTTTATCCAGATGCCTGAAATTTTGTCAAGACTCACTGGTTCCTGTGTTAGTTGTTTTCTTCCAGTTTTCTTTCTTACAAAAGGCTGGAAATGGCAAAGGACATGGCAATTTTAACGCATTAGTCTTGCCTCTTTTTAGACTCTGTAGCTTTTACATACCTTGTTTATAACTAATTTTCTGGGTTTTGATTTTCTTTCTTTTTAATGCAGTGCCAGTGGCAGATATAAAAGCTGTTGTGACTGGGAAAGACTGCCCACACATGAAGGAGAAAGGAGCTCTTAAACAAAACAAGGTATGGTTCTCAAATTGTTATGAACGCATACCGTGCAGAATACAAATCTTGTCAACTTGACCTTCCCTGAAGTAACACAGGTATTTTGCATTCCAGCCTGCCACATTTCCATGTACACCCTTTGTTCCCACCTCAGACCAATTGAGTTAAATTACTGGGACAGCTTACCCTTCTTTACTCATATTTCATGGCAGATGTGCGCTGTGATATGGCCAGACCACAAGTGGAAAAGTCTTTAGTAGTGATATTTTCTACCTCTAAAGCAAAGCAGCAATGGCTGTTGGTACCTACTCCTAATTCTCTCTGATAAATAACTAGTTTGTTCCAGCTGTGTCCTCTGATGAGCCCACATTCAGTGGGCCAAATTGCCAAAATTGCAATTAATGTCCAGCTGATGATAGCTGCAGGTCCAGTCAGGTAGAAAAACAACTGCCAACAAAAGGATGTAAGGTAAATCCCGGGCAATTAAGGAGGCATATAAGGATGTGCACAGCAGTGCATTTGGGAAAAAAATGTGTAGGAGATAATATTCAGCTTAAATTAGATTTATACTAGCTTTCAGAGTTTCAGATCAAGAACTGTAAGCTGGCAGTAGTACTAAAACTGTGCAGTGCCAGAATCTTGCAGAGTTTTTGTTTGTAAGAATTGTCACCACATCAAGAAGAAATGGAGTTACTAGCAAAGTTTGCCATCGTTAGTGGTAAAGGTCTTCGTACCACATTCTGTGAGCTATGTTCATAAATTTTCTGTCAGGTTGTCTCTCTGACCTTACAAGAAAGCAGTGAGACTCTAATGGTATTTATTCTGACCTAGAACAACACCCTGAGAGGTTTGGTAGCCAGATTACAGGTTTTGTGTAAGATTTTCTAATTACCTTAAGAAACTTAAGACATTTTGGGCTCGACCAGAAGTAGATTTTGATGGACAAAATAGTGATGTTAAGAGTTTCTGCTTCAACACTGTAGGATAAAATTGGAAAAAGCAGTACTGATGGGAGCCATAAAAATTGAGATGGCACTGTCAAATCTACATCACACAACTAGTTGCACCTTCACAGCTGCAACTTTCCTTAACTATGCACAGATAGGCAGAGCTTCTTGAGTATTTTTTGCATTTGTTTTCACACAGACAAGTTGTTCTCCTTTTAGCATTGGCTTTACATGGTAGGAAATGACAAAGTCATGCCAAGTGAGGAAAAAAAATCCCAGGAGTATTTTTCCTTGTTGATTTTCAGAATCAGGGCACAAACAGACATACATGAGCACAATAGATTACGTACAACTCCTACCTCATGTTAGAGCTGAACCATCAACACATTTGGCTGGGACATTTATATGATGCATATAAAATATTTTTAGTGCTTCCTTGTCTCAGCATTCGTATGTCCGCACAAAAGGGAAAGATGGAAAGCAGTGGGTGGCAGTGATGGAAATGTGTCATCGTTATGGAGCAGTAATGTCTAGATAGTATTTAATGCTAAATAGGAGTGCTGCAGATCAGTTTGTCCTCAGCTCTCAGCATTGCCCCGTTTCCTTAGGTAAAATTGCTTTGGACTGGTATAAAATTTCTGGTTGAGAATGTGAAGATGAGGACTTCATAGGTAGCATGGCTGCATCCATGGCTGGAGCATATTTGTGACCCAGGCAATGGCAATTTTGATGGTTTTACTATTTCTGATGTGGTGCAGGGGTTTTGATGGGGTTTGGGGTTCTTGGTTTGGTGGGTTTTGTTTTTTTTTTTATTTCCTCAATTCCTTGTTTCTTCCCCTGAGAAGCACAGAATTTTTGAAATTATTTGTCATCCCAATCAAACTGTCAGGCACAATATTGCAACTACTTAATTGACATAGGAATAACATATTGTTTGCAGCATATCATGTTGTATATGGGTTATGAAATTAAAGTTTATAAAAAGGCAGACACAGAATGAAATTCAGCTGAATTTGGTGTATGAAACCTTTCACTTTCTGAAATTTCACAATCATTGATATATTTTTTCAGAGGCCTTTTCTTCCAGTGCTTTCTTTGTACATATATAACAGCCACCTCAATTTTATTCATTGGCAGAAAAGAAAATTGAATGGCAGAATGCCATGCTATGAGCATAGCTGGAATTGGCAAAATGTCCATAACAAAGGCTTCAGTGTCTCTTCATTTGCCAGCACATGGCCATTGTTCTTCCAGCAGGACAATTTAGAAAGAAATAAGAGTTAATCTGAATTGGAATTTGCATGCATATGAAGCTGGAACGATGTGATAGGACCAGACCTGAATCCATTGTTCGTATTGCTTGTGTTTTTAAATTAGGTTTAATTTTTAAATCCTTATTTCTGACTCTCAAGTAGTATCAATGAATTTCAAGGAAACGAAGTATGTCAGATTTTGCAGCCTTCAAAAGAAAGCATGATAGAAGAATTATAAAAAAAGCATTGCCAGGTATTTTCAAGTGTTCTCCTATCCCCCTTTATTTGCTGATGTGGCAGGTTTCAGGCTTTGTGCCTTTTTAGTCAGCTGAAATGGTTCTGTTAATTTCCTTGATGAATGAAGCTTGTCGTCTCTTCTATTTCATGTTGTTTGAACAAGTTCCCAGCTGCTGTGTGTCCAGGTAGTTCGTTGGGGCAGATCTGACTCTGGCAAGCAAACTCAACAAGGCGAAGCCTCAGCCTTCAGTAAAGACATGGGTGTTTTGAGGGTATTGAAGGCAGAGCAGGCAGAAAGTACTGAGGTCATTCCGGCTGCGTGGGATCACTTTGCCATAGGCACCCAAAATGCCTGTTCATGAAAAATAGCTTGCTTCTGGCCTGTGTTAGGGCCAGTGGAGACTGGCGGGGAGAGAGAAGCTCTGGGCACAGGAGAGCAACCTTCCCTTCATGCCACCTACAACAGCTTCCCCCACAGAGCTGAGTCCAAGGAGTGGGAAGTATCCACCTGCCGTTGCAGAATGTCTTATTCTCTGCTTTCAGTGCAGCTCAGAAGAGAGGCACATTGTGGGTCCCAATTCCCAACCTTTGAGAAGCGTCTCGAAAAGGGCAGAGGTCTGACATGTGGAAGGAGCTAGGAGTGTCAAAGGAGTGAGTTTAGCAGCTTGAGGTGTGGGAGGAGGAAAGCAAAACAAAGAAGAAAGGAACAGGTTGGAGGGAATGTAAGATAAAAAAGACCAGAGGGATAGAAAACAAGTGGAAAAAGCTCGAGTGAAAAATGACTGTGATAAAGGCTGAGAAGTAGAACAGACAAAGGGAGACAAAACCCCAGATGGCTCGTAAAGACTGACCAGTTCTCCTTTAAGAATTGCCAGGTCCTCCTTGTCATTGATGGGAGTGTAACAAAACCAGCTGGGGGTCCCTGACAAGTCAGCCAGCTCAAGCACGGAGACCACTGTCCGTGTGGAGGGCCATTTGGCAACGCCAGCTCCTTTGGCTTCCATTTTCCTTGACAGTTTGCTGTGCATAAACCAGCAGAGATGCTGGCACCTGGAAGCTGTAAGTCCCAAGCCTATAGAGTCCAGAGCAGCCAGCAAAGAAGCTGAGCTGTATAGCCAGGGCTGCCAAAATAACACTTTTCCCCAGAAAGAGAAGCTTGGTGCCCTTAATGTAGTCCTTTCTCATTCTCTACCTGACTGGAAATGACCAACCCCTTGACTTCCCGACACGTTCCTCTTCCAAGGAGAGATTTTTGTCCTCCTTTTTCTCTCTCTGAGGTGAAGAAGTTATATTCGTTGGAGTTTCCCAAAGGAAAAATTACAGGGGTCAGGCCTGTGGGATTGTTGACCTTCATGAAATTTGGGAACATCATCGTATAGCAGTACAAGCCCTTTTTTCAGAGCTACATTTTATTTTCACAACCTCAGTGGCATTGCTTGGCACGTGCTGTCAGTAATTTATAACACTTTGTGAGGAGATAATGCCAGGTTCGTGTGGGCAGAGGTAGATTTGTTTCTGTAATGAGGGCCATCACTCTTAATAAGGTGTGGCTGAGAGACATGCCTACAACACACAAAGGCCATGTGAGCCCTCAGCCATTTGTTTGCTGAGTGCACCAGCACTTTTAGTATTTCCAGCCTCCATGGGGATTTAACACAGGGAGGATTTAACACAGCTTTGTCTCCTGTAGCCTGGCAATACATCAAGTCGAACCTAGTAACTAAACTCCAGGAAAACAAGAACATTTCCCATGAGAAGCCTGATCTCTTATTATCCAAGATTATCCCTAAGGATTGCAAGTTTTATGGTTCAGGCTCTGCTCTTAATCATACAACTTCAAAACCAAAAAAGCCCTTACAGAAATCCAAATACCTATGTCTGTCTCAGACTGGGAGATCGGGGGTAGAAATCTAGAACAATGTTTATGCCGCAGTCCCCACAGTCAATTCTCCCATTTTAAAACTTAATGTAGCAAATTTGGGAAGCTGTTCTGTCACTGCTGGCAGTGCAGGGACTGTTGTCAGCTAAGAGTCAGCAAAAGCCATCGGTATGACAGGGCAGAGGAAGGCAAGAGGCAAAAAGAACAGGACATGTGATACAGATCATAGTTACGAGTCAGCACTCTGCTCTGGAGCTGGGTCTGTTTTCCACAGTTAATATATCCATACCATCGAGCTCACAGACTGTGAGATCCTTGTCATGGCACTTGTAGTGATGCAGGTAGAAACCATAATATGACAACAGACAAGACAACATCTTTGCATGCTCACTGCTGGCCACTGAAAGGTCATTATTTATTCAGATTGCCTGTGTTTCCCTGTGGGAATTCAAATCCAGTTGACTTTTAGGGAAGGCCAGCACTTTATGAATTCTCCTAGGTACCTTTTACAATTCCAGCTTCAGTGCTTAGGGGGGAAAAAAAGATGATTGCTTTTTCCTTTCCCAAAATTCCTTTGGGTCTTTAAATAACTGGCATAGTTTGGCTTGACTGAGGCTGATGATTCTGGTTCAGATGGAAACAAAATTACAGAAATCTCCTGAGAGTGAATAATTTAATATATTTTCAGCAGTGAAAAGAACGTAAGTATATACCAGGGTATTAATTGTCCTTACAAGATTTTTAACACAAGGAATCAAACCTTGCAGAACTTTGTGAGTTTAAGCTATACAAACTGAAAAAAAACTGTGAGTCTTCATTTAGAGTTTCTTCCAAGTGTACTATTATTCATTATATTGATTTTGGTCTTCACCATTGCCTAGCTCAAACTTAAATGCTAAAGTAATGCATGACTCAGTGGGCTACAGTAAGCACTGAGGTGGGTGAGTTTGTTTTTACTGAAGCATCTGTGGTGGGATTCTTGCTGTGCCAGTCTCTTGCCATGGTCTGGTACTGCTGCAGCTTTGGCCAGACAGGAGACTACCATAACCTATTTTGCAACTCTTTTGGGGAATAAGGGGTAGTAAAGAAAGACAGACCTGTACGAATGCTCTCTCATGCAGCATTAATTTGTGTTTCTTTGTATTGTTCCAGGAGGTGCTAGAGCTTGCTTTCTCTATATTGTATGACTCAAGTGGCCAGTTGAATTTCATTGCTCCAGACAAGCATGAGGTAAGTTAAGTTCAGAGTACAGGAATTTCTTTTAAGTTATCTTAGTTGCTTTAAAGCACCAGATGGCTTTGTAAGAACGTAAGAATGGGCGTCTTGGCCCAGGGTACAGGTTCATCTAAATCAGTGTCTTGTCTCAAAACAAACTGAAATTCAAGGGATTCGTATAGGAACAAGACCTCCTGCAATTTTCTTGCATATCTGTCACAGAAGAAACATATTTTGTATTCCTACATCACGGAGCACATGAAGCTCCAAATTACAGATCAGTACTTCTAAGCCCTCCTGAAATAGGAGCCATAAGAAAGAGAAATAAGAGAGCTTGAGCAGACCTTGAAGTCCCACTGATCTCGCTCAGCATTTCCTGATTTCTTGTGGTCTGCTGTACTTTGGACACTAGAGAATTTTGCTGTGTGAACTTTCAACACTGAGGATTTGTACAGCCAAACTTTCAAAGAATCACTGCCAGCCTCAGTTCATTTTGACAATGCCAGCATAATCAGGAGTGGTTATACCATCACTGGGTCTTAATTCCAGCCAAAGACTTGTGGTCTCCAGAATGGCATATCCCCTTTCTCTTACTTTCATTTTGCTTAAACCCACTCATGACAGGTGACCATAGAAGGCCCCCTCTATTCCATTCCTACAAGGGAGTGTTTTGCAATGGCGTTCACTTGTATAAAGACAATGTAAATACCAGAAAGGATGAATGATAGCCCCTTCTCTGCTCCCTTCTCTTAGTAAAAGGCACAAGGAAATAGACAACAACATCACCTTCTGGAATGTGATGGGATTAATTTACTTTAATTGTGTTGAATCATTGGATGTGTTTCTCTCAAAGAAATTTCAAGTAAAGGTTTAGCAGAATGCACTATATTTTTAAAAAATCCTCCTTATTTCTAAAGCATGAAGAGCATGCTCCATGTTTCTAAAGCATGAAGAGTGTGCTCCATGTGCACACTTATTTTGAGGTATCACATTTGCCCTCAGTTCAGGACACTGTGTTAAGATGATGAACTACAGAAGATTGCTTTCAACTGCATTATACTGCAGTGTTTAAAAAGTGCATGAAATTGCTTTACCAGTGAAGTGTATTAGTTATGCCACTTCAACATTCATTATTCTGGACTAAAACCTCCACCTAAATGTTAATTTTAGGAGAGGAGATAAGGTTATGGCCATTTGGGTCTTTCTGTGGATTAACATTTGAGTGTCATTTTCGAGAATGTTCATTCCAGAGAAGTATTTGCTGGTCAGTTTTCATGTAAGGGAAAGGAGCAGTAGTATCCCAGGCACAGTGTGCCACTAGAGCTGTAGTTCTAAGCAAAACATGGTTGTCTTCATCCTCTGAACTGAACATATGTTCAATGATTTCTGATATAAATTCTCCAGAAACTGAATTCTAGACTGTTTCAGCTCATAAGAGCAAATGGTCATGAAAACCAACACTTTTTCAGCCACTGTATCTCAAATATAGCCTATAGCTACAAGTGGATTTTAATGGCCTGAATGTTCAAAAGCTGCTACTGCATCCCACTGACAGGCAGTAGCAATGAGATGCACTAACCCAATTGCTCATGATTGCATTAACACACCTTTTATCTTCATTTCTCTTTCTGGTCTTGTGCAGCTTCTTTGAAACAAAATTAATATGTTCAAAAAAATGGCCAGAGGCAACAGTCTCTGCTGCCACTTGACAGTTCCCAAATGAAAGTTTTTAAAAGGACATCTTGCTTCCTCTGTATTTTTCCATGGCCTGCAGAAGAGTGAGTTGTGATTAAAGTAGAAAGTACAAGTGTTCAGAGGAAGCACCCACAAGGAAAAGCAAGTAGCATGTTGTGAAGCCCGTGACTCTTCATCAAAGTAGTTGGGGTGCCTGTTGATGGCAGTGCTAGTTTAGCAGCATTGTCAGTTTGGGAGATTTGGTGGTGACATCTCAAGATTCAGAAAGCTTTGTGTGAAGCACCAGGAATGATGCTGGTACGTGACAATTTCAGGTCAGACTTGCAGGGCTTTTTTTAAGTACTTGTGCAGCCCTCGTGATTGTAGAGTGAGGTTGAAATGTGGGAGTTGAGTGTGTCCTAAAAAGAAAAATGGAACCAGACTCATAGGATAATTCTGGCTGCAAGGAACCTTGAAGGTGTCCCGAGTCCAACCTCCTGCTCAAAGCAGGTCAGCAATGAGCTCAAACCAGGTTGCTCAGGGCTGCCTCCAGATGGATGAAGCCTGTGCAACCTTTCAGGTTCTTGACTCCCAAAGCAATTCTTTGATAAAATCTCATTACTGAACCAGTATCATGGAGATTTGGACCTCATTCTAGCACACTTAAGTCTGTCAATTCCCTTAGCCATCTGTTGGAGCTTACTGCTAGCCAGAGGATTCAGTACTATGAGATCACTCTATTGTATTTGTTTTTCATTTAAATACTAATAACTGGTTTCAACTACATAGCAAAAAAGGTGGATTAATCTTATCCGTGATTTTTGACAGAGAAACTGATGAGGGAGCCCATAATTAGGTTTCATTGGAGTTTTATGAAAATGAATCTCGTAAATTAATTTTTCAGTGGCTCTTCTTCTCTTTTGCATATTAAAAAGAAAAAAAGCTTCTGAATGAATGCCTCTGTTTTTCCACCATCTCATTAGGATGTCTCTCTGCTCAACATGTGCAGGAGTTTAATTAGGTGCATTTGCCAATATGGAGATTAGAGAGGAAGCCCCTTTTCCAGGCCATTGCACTCATCAGAATTGTGGCCAGAATTTGGTTTCTGTGGGCCCTGAATGAGTTATATCTGGAAGAGGAGAGGACTGCAGTTCTGCTTTCTGGCTCTCTGGGATTCCTCCCCAGAGGAAGCCCTGGCTGCACTCGCTGTGCAGGTGATGGACGATTTATGTCAGGGGCTGCATCTGTTGAAAAGATTCTCTGCTCTCCTGTAACCTGAGCAGAGCCTTTTGCTTTTCTGTTCCTTTCGTCATAATAAATTCAGGGAAGACTTTCCCAAAGAAAGATTTCAAGTAAATCATAAAAGATTATAGTCTATTCAAATATAACTATTTTTCTAGAATAGCTCCTTTCTTTTCCTGATGTTCTGCATACACTCCAAAAAAATGGCATGCTTTAAAAGTCTTCAGTGGCATACTTCGACAGCCTAGAATAGGCAGGCTAAGTTGTTTATTTAGTACTTGTCAGCAGGACAACCTGAACTCTAGAGCCTCTTCTATGTAGCTGATCTCATATTAAAGCTGAAGCTTGCCCACACCCTGGGTGAAAAAGCTCCCTCTGCTACTGTTTTGTTACTGACTTAAGTGGGTTGGATTTTACTTCGGATGCTGAAGTGTGCTAACCCATCCTATTTTTAAAATATGCCCTTTTTCTGGATGAAGAGGGGGGCTTCTCTCTCTTCCTTAAAAATAATCCCCATTTCTGCTGTGGGATGAAGTCAACCATGGCTATCTTTAAACTCGGCGGCATCATGTAGCAAATGGTCAGCTAAATTTAAAAATCTTTTTTTTGGCATGAAATCCAGCAGAAGTATTTGTAAGATAAAAATGCAGTTACAGTTGATTTAATTTTTCTCCTGCAAACTAGGACACAAGTTCATGATTGAAATCTTTATTTTTAGATGACAGCATTTGAGTACTTCTGTTCATAGTTGAATAAATGGCTTGTAGTAATAAATGAAAGTGACTTATTCAATAGAAGTTGACTCTGGATCACCAATCTCCCTTGAATTTGTTGCTGATTTAAAATGGTTATTCAGCCCACGTTTATCACAAGCTGTCAGCTGTTGGGAAAGATGGCATCTCCTATTAGGAAAAAGCTAGCAGTAAGGAAAAGGTTTTAGAGGCTAGTTCAGCATTTACAGCATTTAGTGTTACACCCAAGCTGCTTGGCATTTAATTTTCATGAAGGACATAGCATTAACTGACTAATTTTCACAACATGTTATTTTGTGTAAAATAGTGGTAAAGTAGGCATAGATATGTGAGACTATCAACTGTAACAATTTCATGTATAGGAAAGCAAACCATGATAGAAATAGATAGATAGTACAGGATTTTTTATACAAAGAGTCAGGAAGGATTTGAGGTGGTATTCAGTTCACCTAACTTAACTGTCTTGGAATTAGAAGTTTAGTTAGTGTAAGATAAATCAGGCTTTTTTAATAGATACTGGGGGAAGAGGATGAGAAGAGTGAAGGAGATTTCTCAAGAGGTTTGTTGTCCTAAGTTAGATATTGTTCCTTCTCCAATAAGTCTGGAAGAACATTCAGCAAGAAGTTTGGAGGAGATAATAAATTGTCAAACAACTAAATACTGTCATTTCATCCCATTTTCTGGATTTTTTTTCCATTTTCTGAGCAGCTCAGTGAAAGCCTTCTTCATGATATGAGCTGATAAAATGCATCAAACTAATTTTAGGTGTCTTTGTAAGTCACCATGGGAGCAATAACTGTAGAGGACCAGACCAGACAAGGAGTTTGTGTATGAAAAGTGTGTTGATGACAGTTTTTATCCTTTTCCTGTGCAGTATTGTGTATGGACCGATGGTTTGAACGCCCTCCTTGGGAAGGATATGTTGAGTGACCTAACGCGGAACGACCTAGACACGCTGCTCAGCATGGAGATAAAGCTACGCCTCCTTGACTTGGAAAATATACAGATCCCAGATGCTCCCCCACCTATCCCAAAGGAGCCCAGCAACTACGACTTTGTTTATGACTGTAACTGAGGCAGTCACTGAAACTTGCTCTGAAACTGGAAATACATTATAACTGGAGAGATATTAAAAAAAAAAAAAAAAAAAGAAGAGCGTGAGGAAAAAAAGAAACCCACTTTTGCACCTTGGATTTTGGCTTTGGTGAGGGATGTAGAAACACTTGCATTCCTCCCTGTTCCCTGCATCCCTTCCTTCCCCATTCCCATCTTCCCCATTGCTCATCCAAATCCACATTGCTTTAATTAACTTGTAATTGCGGGCCATTGGCCTTGCTTAAGGCAAAGACTGCCACTAAGAAGCACCCTCCTGAGGACTTTTTTTACATTTTTAATACTGGAACAGACATTCTTAACTAAAGGACGTTGTTATCAAACTGCATGCCTGTGAAACCCACTTGGCAGGGCAGAGGCTTTAACTGGAAGGAGGAGGGAGGTAGGGAGCAAAAGCAGCTACTGTAAGCAGAAGATTTCCCCAGACACTCACAAGAGTCTGCTCACCACTGAACCCAATGTGATGATGAAATTCGTTAACTGCTTCCCAGTGCTTGCACCATCCGTCACTGTCATTATTCTCTCCACCATCATCTCAGCTCTTGCCTCCAGCCTTCACCCAACTGATCGGCTCCCAGAATGGAAACTCGGCAGGTTTTTGCTGTACCATACGCTGCAATGCTGCAACAGCTTTTAACTTCTTTTCCTCCCAGCTCTTACAATAGCCCCACACTAGCAGATCACTCGCACAAACCGTGTATGAAGCCACCAGTGTGTCACATTCCTGTAGCGTTCCCTAAGCCTCAGTTGCCTCTGAAATTGGCTTGTTGCTATTTGAAGTGATTTTTCTTTCCTTGGTCCAAAGTTCAACAGTAATTTTTTCACAAATTTATTACAACTGCCAAACATCCAGGTTTACATTGTTGTCATTGCTACAGTGTTAGAAATTTGCAAGGGATTTTTTTTGTACGGGTTCTAATTTTTTTATTTTATTTTGCCAAACAAATATATTTAATGAAAACTAATTTCATTGTAAGTACTTTTGGGGAACAATATTTTTACTTAATTTCCATTTGGAACATTTGCCCTGAAGGGAAAAAAACAACCTTTCCCTTCAACTTCACTGTTGAATAAAAATCTGAGTTGTGATGATTCGTGGAGCTTTGTTTTTCTTCTGAGGTTGTCTTTTATTCCTTACAGTTCCTAGCAATTCTGAACTGTTTAGTACAAAGAGGAGTGGGAAAACCTTTCTTATCTGCATCTGATTTAACTTACTTGTTTGTTAGTGGTGACAAGGATGAAATGCATCCAGAGATCTCCATTACCATGGTTACAGGAGCCTTCCTGTGAGAAGGGCCCTTGTGAAATCCAAAATCCCAGCATACTGATGTGCTCATGGTCAGTTCAAGGCTGCTGCCTTTCCAGTGTTTGCTGGAGCAACTGTTCTCTATTTCCATTTTCTCCATTGAGAGTGTTTATGGCTGCAGCAGATTGATATTAGGAAGGTTTGAGCTTTGCAGGATGGATTCCCTTCATCCTCATGTTTTTCTAGGTATTTCACTGAGTTCAACTCCAAAATCTGAGTCCAGAGGAACCTGCCAGCTCTTTCACTCCCACTGCACATGCCGAAGACAGATGTTTATCAGTGTAAGTTTCTCTCCTGCTCAGACCCAGATGAAAAAGACTGTGAAGGGTTTTATCAGAACTCGTCCTAGTGAGAAACCCAGAAGGTGGTTCCAGTTCTGACAGTCGTAGAAGTTCTCGACTGAGGTGACCTTTGCTCCATCCAGATGGCTCTGGGGAAAACATCCTGACTGGCCTCACAGCAGGTGAGAAGTGATGTCCTGCAGGTGCAGCGAAAAGGAAGATAATGAGAACATTGTCTGAATTCAATCATGAAAGTCCCAAGGAAGGTGCCTTCCTGAAGCTGTGCTTGTAGTATTTTATAAATGCCTTAATGTAACAGAAGATACAAGTTGGTTTTGGTGGTAATGGATGATAAAGCAAGTTAATAAGAGAGACTGGGTTAAACTCTGGAGAGAGAAGTTATGGTGAACTGTGGGCTGAGAAAATGTTCGGTCTTAATGAAATCTGAGAACATGAGTTGTGTGAGTTTGAGATGGTTTGTTCTCCAGAGCTTTGTCACAGTATAGCAAAGGTAGTAATGGTCAGGAAATAGTGGAAGCAAAGGCACTGCCTGCCACAGGGAATTTTTGAGGGGTCCCGGGGGTGAGGGATGGAGGTAGGAACGTTTCTTTACAAGACGCTGATGCTGCCTCTTACCTTCATGCACATAAAACTTGGAGCAGAACAGAGAGCCTGAGTTGTTTTCATTTCCCTGGCCCAGCTGGATTTGCTTTTTATTTACAGATTTCAGAGCTGGTGCTTCAGATGGGTGTTGCTTTGCTGGCAAAAGAAGCACCTTTCACTCCTAAGCTGTAAGAGCCAAACGCAGTGCCAGCTCCGTGGCACTCCAGGGCTGTGGTCTCAGCTGGCAGGCATCTGCATGGCAACCAGAGAGGAGCAAAAAAAACCCTCCTCCAGGGGACAACTTCAGCAGGAGATGCAGGTTAGACTTGCCTCCTCCACCAAGGTGAGTGCCCCTAAGTCCACCCCAAGAGCCCAGGGGAGGTGGTGGGAGGAGAGCTGGCAACCCAGCCCTCTGTTTTTACCAGCAGCTCGTGCCCATCCGCATGACACTGAGGCACATCAACACCTCTCGGGCAGCGTGGGGCTCTTGAGTGTGGATGTCTGGGAGCCCTCTCCTTTCACAGCAGGTGACACAGCCCATCACCCTCTGTCCTGCCCTGGAACCCCACAGGCTGGGTGCAGCCTGACCAGGGGGATCCAGGTCCGGGGCCAGATGGATACCACAGCACTGCTGCGTGGCTCTATCTCACCACTTCCTGCAGCCCTATTTTGCAGGATCCCCAGCTCCCCACATGGCCTGGCTCTTTGTATGGGTTATGCACAGTGTGGGATGGTCACATGAGCAGGAATGCTAAAATTGTATCTGCCATCCTGCCATAAGAAGGAAGAGGCTCAAGAGATGCGTTGGCGTAATAGCCCTTCCAGCTATTTTAGCAGCACTCCCACGGCAACGTGAAAGGCTGTGGTGCAAAGAAGAATCCTGCCTTCAGTTTCTAGAGCTGTCATACAGGCTCACTTCGTCATTATGAAATTTAAAACAAAACAAAAAAAAAGTTAAATGATGAAGAAATATCCCGCTGCTTCCCATTCTTTAAAAAAAAAAAAAAAAGAGAATGAAAATTGCAAATTCATTTGCTCACGCTGTTGTGTTCCGGAAAAGCTTTTAAATCTTCACATTCAAGGAGATGCAGCAGGAAAAAGAATTGCTATTGAAGTTTCTTGTATAATTTCAAAACATTAAGTGGGTAATTGCTTGTAAAAGCCATAAAGGGGAGAGAGAACAAAAAAAAAAAAATATCAGTCTAATTTTAGCTCCTGTTTTGGAAATGACTTTGCTTTTGAAAGTTAATATATTCTTTTACCAGAAAACTTGAATCAAGAAAAATTCATATCTTCTTAAGTCAACGGCTTGCTCTACTTGTAAGGACAAGGAGAAGAGCAGCAGTTCTAAGTAATCGTGTACAAAGCAAACTATGTGTCAGAGAAATGGGCCTTTTATTACCATTTTTCAGAAGCAATTATTTTTTCAGTATGGAGAACTCTTTCATTAAACCTTACATGAAGAAATAACATCCTCATGCCAAGAGGCAGGTAGGTGCGGACTCTCTCTTGGGTTGCAAAATGACTGTGCAAGATCCTGATTACTTCATTTGTGAAATCCTCTTGTGTCTTCATGCCCTACCCAGAATTGCATTTTTCTTGCCTAGCGTGCTTGTCATCAATGTTTCTCTCCCATCAGTTTTCCCCATTAATGCAGGCATGCCACATCTCTGAGAATGTGAAGGCTTGCGTGGAAATCTGGTGGGATCCACTGCCCAGAACAAATCCCTGTCTTCTCTGGCAGATAGCTGAGCTGC
Source organism: Daphoenositta chrysoptera (assembly GCA_013397915.1). NCBI lineage: Eukaryota > Metazoa > Chordata > Aves > Passeriformes > Daphoenositta > Daphoenositta chrysoptera. Next base: position 284,525 of record VZRO01005791.1, on the reverse strand, counting down.
AAGGGAGCTCTGCATCCCCTCAGCAACCCTGTAGGCCACCAGCTGCAATCCCTCAGCCTCTGGCCAGCTCTCAAAAGAGGGAGGGATGAAAGAAGAAAAGAAACACACTCCTGTCAGGAGAAGATGGAGAGAGGAGCATGGGCATGAAATGCCCCTGAATGCATCTGGTCTTTGGTTGTTTGTCATTGCATCGGACTCAGTGAGCAGGAGCGCCTCTGATGTGTCCAGCTCCATAGTGATTCAAGCTGCTAATCCTGAGTAATAACCAGCAAGGGAGATGTTGGGAGCAGGAGGACACTCTTGTACTGCCATACCCCCCCCTTCTCTCTTTTGTTGCTGCTTCACTGACAAGTAAATGGCATTAGCTTCACTGTCATGTGAAAGTCGTTCATCTAAGGAGCATAATACGATTAGTGTGAGATTTTACTCCCTTCTTGGTCCATTGTTCTTGAGAGTTAAAAAAAAATTATAAATCTAGCCCTTACTGACCTGGGAATATCTTAGCTGTCTGAAATACTAAGCATAGGACAGCCCTTTCCCTTAGAGCACCCTCAGGGAGGTAAAGGTAAAATCCCTGCAAACTCTGGAAGACATTCATAGGACAGAGTTTTTGTCACACTTCTGGCTGAGCTGTCATTGCTTTCCCCAGAGCTGGATAAATCAGGATGAAACTTGCTCAGTGCTCCCTCCCTCCCTCCCTAGATGATAATTATATTTGAATATTAAACATCCACATGGCTTAAACAAGTTCCCTGATTAACAAAGCACTTACCCATGCAGCAAAAGATGTTTGATTTCAGTTTGATAAACAGGCACCTGAATTTAGGTGAGTGCTCCTGGACCGAGCTAGATCAGGGCCTGTGTGAGCAGGAAGGCAATTTTACCTGTTACTGAGATTTTGCTACATGCTCAGAGGCTATGCAAATAATGACTTTCCTGTCTGATGTATAATTGGATTGTGTACCACTGGTCATTTCAAGAGACTGAACAAGATTATTCAACATCATTCCAGTTGCTTCATGCATCTTTGGGACTTAACACAGCAGTTCAAGAATTGAAACAGAAACCCTTTCTGGACGAAATCAGGCTGAAACTTGAGAGGAGAGTGGCATTAAAAGCACAAGTTTTTTTAGGGCAAGACTAGGCATAAAATGGATGTTGGGAGAGCCATGAATTTTGATAGTAAGGTGATTTCAAAGTGCCGAGTCAGGAAGTGCTGTCCTGCAGCAGCCTCCTGAGGGCAAGGTTAAAAAGTACCGGATACCATTTAAAACTCATTTAGTGACATATATTTACACTTTATTTTCACTTCTTGCTGGGAGACCTTGAATGTCACTGAAGAGCAGAGATGTCTGGTGATGCTTAGCTTGCAGGGACACACATAGGGCAAGGGAAACATAAGCCATCCCTCTCCAAGTGGAGATGTTGGTGTTGGAAGTAGAAGAGTTTTCTGCTCTGATGTGTTTTTTCAACAGTTCCTCAGTTTTACTGTAGCCACTTCGGTGGAGGTGCTATGTGGAGAACAGCAGCTGTTGTGGTTTTATACTCCCTTGGAAGAGCCAAACAAGCCTCTTCATGTTGGGAGATTCATGCAAACCCTCTCTCATCCTATTTGGCTCTTGTTTATAGACCATTTCCTATAAGATGTGGCCTATGGGACAGCCACAAAGCTGGGGAACCCAGTGCTGTATGTTCCAAGCAGGATGCTGGCCTGTTGTTTCAGCCCAGGGAGAGTATGGCCAGCAAGACAGCACTGCATGTAGAGGAGGGGAGAGAAAAAAGATACTTAATAAACTTTTGCCAAGGGATGAAGCCAAGGGCAGGCTTTCTTTCCTCTGACATTTAAGGATCTGTCTTGAATGACTTTATTTCAGTTGTCATTAGAGAATTCTGCAGCCTGATTGAGTGCCACAGTTAAATTTTCCCTTGATGAAACCTCATGAGACTAATTTTAATCTTGTCAGCAACATGGTGTTCAGCCTAAACTGATTATGTTTTGGGATTCCTCTTGGTTATTGTGAGGGAGAGGGAGGCTGGCTGTCTTTTGTTTAATAAGAGACAGCATTTTTTTAATGAGGTATGTCTGTATCTTCTTGGTTTCTCTTGAAATGCCTCAGGTTTAATATCCCATTCCCACATACCTTCCCCCAGGGGCAAAGGCACCCTGGAGATCTTTGCTGTCCCATCAGCAGGCCGTGCACCTGTGGGAGGCTGAGCCTGTGGGACTTCATTCCCTGCCAATTAACAGGGCGTTTGTATTGTCAGGGTAGTTTTTGAAGAAGTCAGGAACAGCCATGTAGGAATCTGCCAGGCTTCAAAAGAGGTTTTCTATATATGCTTAAAATGAGGACAGTGAGGATGCGGGCGCAGTACATTGTGCAAAGCTGCTGGCTGCATGCATCTTTCCCAGAGAAAAATGGCTCATCCACAGGGTTTTCCCGGGGCAGAGCTTCCTGCTTCCCCCCCACCAGGCAGCAGAAGCCTGGAGCATTTGAAAAGGCTTGGAGATGTGAGAAGAGAGACATGTGAAAGGTTTCTTTGCCAGGAGTATGACATTTAAAGAGCACCAGTAGAATTATTCCGGGTGTTTTTCACTCGCACAGGTCCCTCTGCACATGTTCCTTCACTCACGATACCCTCTGTCAGTCTCTGACATTTCTCAAAGCCCCGGGTTCCCCCTTTCTGTCCCCAGTCCAGGGGGCGTGCAGTGATACCTTACACATGTCCACCCTTTCGTTTATCCCAAATTGTCGAAGTACAATCCAAGCTGGTTTTCACACAAACCTTCATCTCACACTCTTGGTTCTCTTCATTCCAGCACAGTCTAAAGTCCATTGAAAACTGAATTTGAAGCATTAAAATGGGTTTGTGTGCAGGTGGCTTCTCCAGCATATGATAAGGTTGTTTTCAGCCCAAGTTTTTTCTTCAGTGAGGACCTTTATCGAGTCCTCTACAGCACTCTTGATAAAACCACCTCTGAGCCTCCAGCTTCTCATCAAATCCAGCAGCTTGCAGGTGGATGCACACACACAAACACATGCACACACACACAAAGGGGGCAAGTGCCTCAGTTCCATTTCCCCTGGAAACCTGCCTGAAATTATCTCATTTACAGCTTGGCAGTGTTGGATGCCCCAAGAGGCAGCGTCGAGGTGAGAGGGGATGAGAATATCAGAGCTGATGGCAGCTGGTGGGTCAGTGGGCTGGATGGGACAGGATGTGAGGAGAGGAGGTTGGGGCAACATGAATAAGCAGGCAGCTCCCCACCAAAAATATTGTATACCTGCAGCCATGCTCAGGCACAAGATGAAGTGAGGATAGCAGCCTTATTTTAGATTTTTATTATTATTTTGAACCTGTTATGCCATGTGGAAGTGCCCTGTTGGCATGGGTGAGCGGCATCACGGTGTTTTCTTCACCTTGAATCCCCTGGAACAAGCAGCAAGGTGCCAGTGTGGGTGCTCCCCTCAGCAGAAGGGGAAGAGGAGCACTGATGTAATGCTGAGCTGGCCAGAAAAGTGGCAGTGGTTCTGCTGCAAAATGCCACTGAAGAAGGATTTAGCACACACAAAAATTGTGTGAATTTAGCTGAATCACTGATTCAGTAAAGAAAACTGAGAAGCTCAAGTGACTGAAATTTCCTGCTCAGCTGACTTTTGGACTGTCCCAGCTGGGTCATGGTTCTTCTGAAAAGAATTAGTGTTTCAGAGCCCTTTTTTAGTTCTAAGATTTAAAGTGCTATAAAAACTTGGAGTTGAAACAAAATGTTAATTTTTTTTTTATTTGGTTGGTTTTTTTTAGTTTTTCACTTTTTATTAGAAGCTTTTCTCCTTTTTTCCCCGGAAAAGAAGCCAAACTGCAGCAGTCTTGATACCCTCCTTTGATCAGAAATTCTGGCCTTCATGCAGCTCCAGAACCTCCATCACCAAACCTGCATGGCCTGAGGAAAACCATCCCACCTGGCCATGCAAATGACTCACAGCAGAAAGGTACACGTAACAGCTCCATCAACTCATACAGAATGATTGGAAGTATTTTCACCTAAATACATTTCTAATATGAAAAGAGCAGTCCAAGCCCCTGACTATTGTGGCATACACAGGACTAGCTGCAGCCAGGAATCAAAGCTGTCTTTGAGGGGAAAAAAACAGGAAAGCAAGTAGCAATTGCCTTCATTGGTTTGGTTCGATTTTAATCAAACCCAAGTCATTTTTAAATTCCCAGAACTGAGGAGGCTACTCAGCGATGGGCTTCTGAAGACAGGTTCTTGAATTAAGCTAATTAGTCAAGTTACTGGCAAGTATTCCTTCAGATCACCCTGTCTGGAAGAAAAAAAAAAAAAAAACCAAAGTGTTTTGGATTTAATAAATTTGTTCATGCAGAGCAAAGAAATTAAACACAGCCAGCAGCAGCGCTGTGGTCAGCCTGGACCTGGGCACAAACACCCTGCAGGGTGTCCTGTCTACCCCAGGGTGGGCATCAACAGCCTGCACTGCCAGGCGAGCCCTCGGCAGCAGGGAATTGTCCCCTGCAGTTTTCCAGTGCTTTCCACGGTGTAGCTTCCTAGAGGTTTATACAATGACAGGCAAGCCTGTCAAGCAGGCAGGAGGTGTAGGGGGAGCACTGTTTTCTTACATTTTGATGAGGCTTGATAGACCCTTGGTGCTGAGTTTTGCAGGGACTGAGCAAGGTGCTGCCACAGCACCTCTGCAGGGCCTTTCAGAACTGACCCTCCCAATCAGAGGCACTGGCAGGTATTTTGGCTTGATGCCTTGCTGGAGGAGTGCTCAAGAGGAGGCAGTTTCCATGGCTTTGCACCCTCTGCTCGGCACGCAAATTCCTCCATGAGGGCTGAAAACAGTGGCTTTGCTGTGCAGGAGCCATCTCCAGGCACCCGATGGCTCCCCAGAGGTGCTGCTGAGTGGGGCAGCTGTCTAGGAAAGTCATCTTGGGGGAGCAAGAGGTTCCTGATGTGGTGTGTCAGCCCTTCACACCCCATGCCAGGTCCAGGAGATAAAAGGTGGTTCCTTTGCACCCCATCATTGCTGGATGGGGCTGAAGCTGAGCTTTTCACACTGTGAAGGGAAGGAAAGCATGTCTGTAATTGCCTGGTTGGCCATGTTCCTCATGGCAATTAGTGACTTAGTGCTACTGAGACCACCTTGTCTTACTAGCAGCATATCAGGGCACCCAAGATGATGAGGGAGCACAATTTTATGCTAGGTACTGAGAAAGAAAAAAATGATGCTATGGTGAGATGAGAACTTTTAGGTGTTCCCCATTTGGATTCATAATTCTCTTGCTGGTAGAGTAGTGCATTAAAAAGGCATTTTGCAGCATTTTGAATGTGCTAGTGAAGGCCATTTTCACTGGCCTTCTTTACAGTTTTCCAGCTTCTGAAGTCTGCCACAGACTCCTGTGGGCAGCCATCCCTGTCTCCCAGACAGTTTAGTAATGCTCTGTGTCTTTTTCCAGCACATGCTATCTCTTTTTGGGAGATAGGTATGCTTATCTTCAAGAAAGGAACTGCATTAGTAAGGTAAGAGAGGATTTGATTCTACCATTGCAATGAAGATAATTAATATTCATCTCTGAAAGACAGAGGTGTATGTGAGGACGATAAAACTGGTGTGCAAGACTGGAGCAACTGGTGCTGAATAACTCATGAAGAGGATCCTGGGATTCTGTAAAGACATTGGGAAATTTAATTTCTTGCATGAACCGTTCCCTGCAAACAGAGAATAAGGTCCCATCAATTCCCCCTGGTATGAGCACAAAGAATAGCTCTCAGCAGTCTGTCACACTTGGGACAAATGCAGGATTAATATCTTGTGGCTTGTGTTGGCCTGTGCCATGCCTTCCTCATTGTCGTTTGAACCTCCAGGGCATGGGAATGTCTTATTAATTAATTCTCTTAATTCAAGCACCTGTGACTGATTTGTACTCAGTCTAGGGTCTGATCCTGCAGGGCAAGAGCTGACTTTGCTGAGGTGCACCACTTTCCAAATCCCCAGCAGAGGGAAATTAGGGGATTTTATGCTGCAACATAAGCAGCGAAAGTGTTTGGAAAACCTCTGCTGGCTTTTCCCCAGTGTAGCTAAGACGTGGCATTTGTACCTCATTGGTGCTACAGACTCACAACTCAGCCAAAATCCACCTTCTAGGGACATATGTATGCTTGGTTTCATCCATGGGTGACAGCACGGTCTGGAAGAAGAGGGGAGAAAATGATGTCAGGAGGAGCAGGGGATTTTGCTGCTCAAGGAGGCAGCAGATGAATCATCCTTCTCACAGAGATGTGGTCTTTTGCCAAAGGCTTCAGCTGGTCCCCAACAGCTCTTTCAGCTTGGTGTGCTCTCTCCTCAGCTCCGCTGCAGTGGCCAGCCTGCTTCTAGTGCAGGAGACAGTTTGTCCTGGGAACACTCCTAGCAAGTGCATGCCCGCCCACGTGAAGGGCAGGCTGACATTGTGGGCTCGTTCCTCTCTTTCAGGCAGTACCACAGCACGGGGTTATACCTGGGAAGCTGAGGGGACAAGCAGTGGACACACAAATGGAGCCAGCAGCCAAGGTTTGGCGGTCCCAGCCCTTGGGGACAGAGAGGCCAGTAGGTGTGATGGATAGGCCATTCAATGGGTCACAGCACCTTTCCCACTCACAGCTGAATCACCAAAGAAATAAAAGTACTCAAACAATTGAGCAATATTTTAAAATGAATGCTTACAATAAGCCCTTGTCCTGCTGAGATATTTTTCTTTAGTCAAAGAGAAAAAGAATGTGCTTCCTTTTTTTTTACCTTTCCCCTAAATGTGATAGAAGAAATGTCTTTCTAGATATTAGTCTTTTCTGCCAGGATGGATCTGGTGTGTGTATGTGCACATGCATACATGTGGAATTTTCCTTTGGAAAACAACAAACAGACAGTAATTCTGCCTGTCTCACTGCCGGTCTCTGAAAATGCTGAAAGCAACTATTTATGTTATGGCAATATTGCTCTGTGGTATGTCCCAAGTGCTCCAAGCAGAAGTGAGCAGCTTTTAGGAATGATGGACAGGACATCTTAGCTCCCTGTGTACTGGGAAAATGAAGCATTTGGGTAAATATAGTACATGGCTTCTGTTGGAAAGGTTATTTGCTCATGCCTTAGGAGAGAGCTACAAGCCAAGGGGAAGCTCTAAACATGCATGCCCCTGGATGGCTGGAGTGGAAAGGCAGAACGCACTACTGGAAATGCTGAGGACCCGCCACTCATGCCCTGAAGAGCCAATATTACCGTCTGAGTGACCAAACTATGCCAAGAAGAACAAAGTACAGAGTTAAGGTGAGAATGGAAAGATTCCATGACATACTGATTTTATAAGCAGTGTCAATTAGCAGGTCAAATTTTAGTAAATTAAGTCTTGGGTCATGGTATCCCAGCTACTCAGTATTTTAAAATTTGCCAGATCTTTTTGGAGGCGTACAGCTAGAAATCACACTGGCTGTTCTTCCTATAAGCAAATCCAAAATAGCACCTCAGACAGCCCATATTCCCCTGTGTTCTTCTTTATCTTGGTGAGAGGAAGGGACTGATTCATTTTCACCTGGGTACTGTAATCTCACACCATCATGTAAGCTTTTCTCACACCATCAGCCTGCTTTCCTACGGCCTCTGCTCACCCTCTGCTCTGGGGGCAGTGAAAACCACCTTGAGACAGCCTGAATGACAGCTCAACAGCTGTGTAGGAGGCACCCACACAACCCACATCTCTAGGGCAAGGAAATGCACCTCTGATTTTGTCTCCTGATGCTCTCCCAAGAGCTACAGCTAAGCATGGAGGAGCTGTTGTGGTACAAAGCATCCTCCCTCTTGCATCCTGGATAGAATTGTTTGGCATCCTTTGAGGAAAACAGGCCTGCAGTGCTAAGGGAGCCCCTTAGTGAGGTGGATGCTCCTCGGGGATGCTGGGGAGCACCAAGGATGCCATCCCAGGTGTTGTATACTGGCAAAGTTGGGGTTTGGGAGCCCATGGAGCAGTTGGCACTCTTGGTGGGAGCAGGATTGAGGCCCTTTTCTGAAAACACAAGCAGACGCCTGATAAACATAGGCAGAGAGTTTTAGTTAAAAGTTACAGCTTACCTTCTTCATCTGCAGTGACTGTAGTTATTTTTGCTAATCATCAAAAGAAACTGGATGTAGGATTAAAGCAAAGGAATGATCTAGACACATGAATTATGAATTTTGCATCATGAATTATTGCCTAAAATAGCGTGATGCACCAAATACATCTAGGGCAAGTGCTCTTTAGATTTGAAGGACTGCAAAGGACACCAGCTTCAGGGAAAAGAAATAGTTTCTTTGTATATCCTAAAAAAAAATTTGGGCAACTTTCCTCTACTTATTTGTCATCTAAATGTTTCTAAACTCTTTATTTATACAAATTTTGCCACTGTGATGTTTTTGGTTCTTGGCTGCTCATCTTGAAGGGCTTCACTGGGATTTGATTTTCAGAAGGTCATTGCTAAGCATTTGCCAAAACCCATATGTCATTGGGGAAATGGAGAACCAAACACTGACAAACCAAAACCCAAATGGGTACTTTTGGGCAGGAACATGACTCTCTGTATCTTTTCTGCCTCTTCTCATTTCCTCATTGCTAAATGCCCAGAAACTTGCAATGTGGCATCATTAAAATTTCTTAACCAACTTCCATGGTTTCCACATCAGAGTTTTGGGGCAGGGGACTTCCTTTCTGGAGGGCATTCAAGGAATTTGGCTACAGAGGGTGAAAAAGGGAAAGGCTTGAGTAGAAGAAAAACATCGGTGAGAGCTAGATACCCAGATCACTGGATAGCTGCATAAATAACTTTATTAACCTGGCTCGAGGTCTGAGGCTTACCCCACTTGGTGTTAACAACAGACACACTGATGGGATATCTACTTACATGCTCTGACCCACTTCTGTCCCAGCCCAAAAGAAACTTTGGTCTACTGCCATTCTAGCTCCTAATACAAAATGAAATTCCCTATCTTACACATTATCTTTTATCTGGACATTTCCCAACACCACTATCTCTGTATTGCTCGGAGGCGAGATTATTCAGGCTCCCCGCTGGGGATCTGCAGCATCTCTGCTGCACAGAGTGAAGCACACACACAGACTGCAAAAAGAGCTGCTTCCAATATGCATGGAATAGATTTGGGCACACCCAGATACGCAATTATTATTATTATTTCTGCTTCCTGAAAATCTTTTCTTGGCATCTGCTCATTGCTAAAAGTGGCTGCTTGCTTGTGTTAAATTCAGAGCCTGGAGATCTCCAGAACATACCTGTTCTCTTCCTTTGCTTTATGCGATGGGAATCTAGTGAAGAATGACAGACTTGCTGCTGGAGTGCCTGTCTGCCACCTTTTTGTGAGACTGAGAGAGCTGCATGTGTTATTTGGTCCCCAAAATGCATTTCCACTTACTCATCCTTCCAGAAGTGATGAAGAGGTGCCCTTTTCCTTCAGGAGGTGTAGTTCGGAGGGTGAAAGTCACTCAGTCCCCACTTTCTTATCTTCTGGCTGTAGTGTTAGAACGAGATGTTTACTCAGATATTTTCATTTTGAGAAAATACACCAGTGAGGGGAAGGAGTTTTATTGGAGGTTATTTAACACCCTCAAGCTTTGTTGCTAATTTATGTTGGTAGCTTTAAATATACGCGAACACTGAGGCTAAATGATGAATGGTGGCAAAAAAGTTACAGGGAGAAAAAATACACAAATACTCCAGTGTTAATTTGTTTTTTAAGCCAGGAAGATGAAGGAGATACTATTTCTGTGTCACACTTCAGTAAAACACTGGGTAACATTCCTGAGTACTCCTCTTTCTTTTTCTCATTTGGTTGTACAGCATTCACTCTACATTATTTAGACAAAGAAAAGAGAATCCCTGTTGTGGTGTCCAGCAGCTTAATTTAAAGACAAATTTTTTTTAAAAGTTTAGAAAAGGGACAGGAAAGCCTGAACCATACTTTCTCATGGCTGTGGACATTCCAGCACAGAAAAAGGAGGTTAGTCCAGCATCAGCAGGCTTGGAGTCCTTCATTGTGGAAGACAGATAGATTTGCAAGGCAGAAGATTGCCTGCTCATTTTGTCTGAACAATTTAGTTGGGTAGATTTTGCTAATGCCCATGCCTATACCCCTCATATTTAAATAACCTTGTACTGAACATATATCAGAGTTTGAAAAGCATTCAATAACTCATTGAAATATATTACAGCTCTTTTTTATGCATCCAGAGCAAGAGCAGAAAGACGTCAGAAAGGTATTATAAGAGAGGAACATTTATCTGAAATGCTATTTATATTTCATTGAATTGGCTGAAAAGGACTGTGGAAGGCCAATAATGAGTGAGGGAGGCAGGCAGCCATCCCACTGTGCATGAAGGATGGTGTCTTGATGGATGATTTAATGACTCCAACGTGTGTGGAGGGGCCAGAGACCAAGCAGCTGACCAGGCAGAAATATTCTGTGTTGAAGGCACAGCTTGAGTGGGGGAAGAAGAGTGATGCAGTGCCTGCTTTCCCCCTCACTTACAGTTTGATGGTCCTTGTGCTGCAGGTTTTGATTCTCGTGGGGCTATTCCTCATTGTGAAGGCAGGAGTCATGCCTGCCTTCTCCAGGGTTCAAGTCTCTTCTGGGATGAATTAACGTGTCAGATTTGCATCAAGCCCCAGCTGCTCACCTTACCACATCCCTCAAGAAGGGGCCTGAACAAGCGCTGCTGTGTTTAACTGAGTCTTTTCTCTAATACCCTAATTTCTGGAATGGGACAGAAAAGAAATGAAAATACAGCTCTGAGTCTGAAGCTGGAAAGAGGTAAATCTGTGGGATGCCCAGACAGGGCAAGGAAGCAGAAAGGATGAAAGGTGTTCTGAATAGAGAGCCATTTTGGAGAGGCGAGGTGGCTGTGAACAGTGGGAGATAAAAACAGCTGCCTTGTCATCTTCTTGTACATATGCAAGGCTAAACCATTGATGTCGGACATCAGCATAAAATCTGATGCAAGTGAAAAGACAGACAAGTGCAAACAAGCTCTCCGTGAATTTTCAGTGATAGAGCTAGGCAAACTGTGACAGAGGGAGTTTAAACTGAATATTACGAAAAATTTCTTCATGGAAAAGGTTGTCAAGCATTGGAACAGGCTGCCCAAGGAAGCAGCAGTCACCATCCCTGGAGGTATTTAAAAGATGTGTAGATGTGGCATTTAGGGACATGTTTTAGTGGTGGATTTGGCAGCACTGGTCTAAAAATTGGACTTCATTATCTTAAAGGTCATTTCCAATCTAAATGATTCTTTGATTCTATGATCTGAAAGGTGAAACATTAAGGGATGACCTCATGCCTGAGTTTGGCTTGTCTGTATAAGACTAGATTATCAGTGCAATCTTTACTGACTGCTACATCACCCTCATCTTCTTGAATTAGTGGATGTATATTCCTCCAAGTGCTTTGAATTCTTTCATACAGCCTGACTTCTCTATAGAGCATGAAGACTCTGTACGTGGCTGGCTGGCCAGTGACTTGCCTAATCAATATTTGAAAAATCAGCCTGCACTGCCTTTTCATATTCACCCATGGGTGATGGATACTATTCCTGCAGGGCTATTTTGCTGATGGAAATTTTCCAGCTCAGCTGCAGGTCTTTTATTATCAAAGCAAATCAGCGAAATATCGTTTTAAAAAGACCAAAAAGCCACAACATCCCCCACCCTGTTATTGAAAGGCAAAGTGCCACCACAGTACATGTGTTGTAGAGATCCTGTTTCTGAGCACAGGAGTCCCAGCACAAGCCTCAATCAATATGTTTAAATAATCTTGTGAGCTTTGGTATGTGCTAAAAATGCCTCCAGTGACATTCAGCACTGTTTCCTAGCCCAAACAACGGGAATAATTATCTTTTATTGGCACCTGTTCTGTGTTGAGATCAAGAGGCTGTTGAGCTGCAATTCTTTTATTTGCGTTACTGGAGGAAAGATCAAATGGAACGAATATAATCAAACATTCTTTTTTCTTCTTCTTTGATGTTGTGATGGTCCCCTTGTAAGCATTTACAACCTGGCAGCATCTGGGGCAAGATTTTGCCCCACCACCCTCCACCAGAGCTTCATCAGCACTAAACTGGGAGCCTGATAGGGGGTTGCATTTCTGACAAAACCCAATACCATAGCAATAGTGCTGCAGGGATCGATGCATTAGATGGGATTTTGGCTTCCCTAGCAGGCTACTAGCTATTTATGGCAAGGTAATAATCACACTGAGTTGGTAATGCTTGGATCTCACTTCTCTGGGATTTAAATGAGTACCCAAACTGCAGGGCAGCACAGAGTCTGTCCCAGGCTTCCTGACTTGTATTTACAGCTGGCTCTGAGTGACTCTCTTATCTAAGGCCTCTAACAAGTCTTTCAGTAGTATTGCCACACTCTCTTGCTCCTTAATCGCCAGAGTTGAGGGTTTGGAGTATTTTTGTCTAGATAATAGCAAGAATTAGGTCTTCTTTAGATTGGAAAAGGCCCACAGGTGTGCCCACCGAACTCAAACTTCAAAATCTATGTTAGTAATATTATTTCTGGATTTGTAGGGTCATCTGCACACAGTAAGAACACAATAGCCAGGTTTGTTTTTCTGCTTTAGTATCAAACAACTAAAGAAATGTACTGCATCAGCAATAATCTCAGAGTCATAGAATCATTTAGTTTGGAAAAAGATTTTAGGATCATCAAGTTCAACTATTGACCCAGCACTGTCAAGTCCACCACTAAACCATGTAAATCACTGTAGGGCTCCTTACAGGCAGCAGCAAGAATTACACTTTGAGGATGAAGTTCATCTGATCCCTGCTTTGCAGAAAGCCATCTTTAGTAGAAAATCCAAAGCCACCCCCTTTTTTCAACCCTAACAGCCAGACCTTCCCAGAAGTGCACAACCTGCTGTGCACAAGTTTGCAAGATGATGAAGCTGTATTTTTCTTGTGTTCCCTGTTTGAAAGCCTTAAGAGGCTTGTTCCCACATTTTGTTGTATCCAAACTGAACTAAGTCATGTCAGTGATTTACATTTCTAAGACCACAGATACCAACAGCCCGTGCAAGCTGGGACAGTTCATTTCATTAAAGGTGGCAGAATAAAGGATAATCATCTCAGCTACAGCATGGCAATAACTTGGAACAAATTTTTGGATATGAGTGTTAGAAAATACTGGTTTAAATGCTTTCCCTGCAGCTTTGAATGACAATGAGATGGAGAGACTCTGAAACAGACGCATAACTTGAACTGCAAGCAGCAACTGATAAGGAAACTGGGGCAGAGGGAATGACTCAGTTGGCTGTGGTGCAGTCGCAAATCCACATGGGGCTCTGGAAATGCTCATCCGTGCCAGTGATAATGCACCAACCACAGAGATGCTTATGACAGTCGGAGAAATTTGGAGAACAGTAATGAAAAATAACCAGCGCAATAAACCACTGGGAGCTTCAGAGTCAAAGGGCACAAAGGACAGCGTTTTGAAAATAAAAGGAAGAAAAGGGACTGAGAGGATCTTTGATCTAAAGGCTTCTTCCTGCAGGTTTTATCTCTCCAGACACAGAAATACAAGGTTTATGTCTATTCCCTTAAGAACTGAACAGCATGTCAAAGAGGAAAGAAAGAGAGAGAAAGCCTTCCAAGATAACATTTAATCATCTTAAAAACGCATGCATGAATGTGACAGAGAAAAAACGCATATATCTTAAAAATCAATATGTAAAAGAAATCTAACCAAACAGAAAAAAAAAAAGGGCATTAATGTGTGCAGTGACTTGGACAGAATAGGATAGATAAATATACACTGCCAGCTGATCTCCTTTTGTAAGATAACTATTTCGCATTTCATTTTTCATCTAAGTTGTCCCTAATCCTGACAGATGACAAATTAATTCTTGCTTGTTCTGTTTTGGGGCTTCATTGAAGTATTTTCCATTCTCTTTTCTTTTAGATGGCTTTTTTCAATGTATGTGCTGTATACATAAATAGGTCTTTAGGGACCCATTATAGAAAGCAGCATTGAAACTAACTTCATCCTCGCATCTCATTTCACAGTTCTAGTGGCAATCACGTATTGCTCCCTACAGGGAAGGGGTGACTCTTAAATCGTGTTTAAGACTTTATTCAGAAACTCAGAAACCCTAACTTGGTTCCATTGCATCTCTGTCAGGGGCAGCAAAGATAGAGGATGAAACCTTACCTGTCCCTTAGCTGATCTGGCACCACCACCCAAACCAATGTACATTAGGTGTCAGGAACTCATGTGGAAGCACAAGAAATGGAGAAATATTGTGGGTCCTTCAAACTCCAGAAACAACCCTCCTGCTCTTGGGATCAGCCTAGAGGATCGTACTTCTTCGTTAGCTACGCATGTGCCGTAACACTGCCTGCTCTGCCATCACAGAAATTCAGCCTTGTCTTTGCATGCTTTGCCTCAGGTTTTTGGCAGCCACACACATGTGCAACTTTCTCTCAGCTCTGCTTAAACTAAGAGAGTTTTGAGGGTGTGGCTGGAGAGCTTGGGCTGGGAGTTACTGAGTGGAGCACTCCATGGGCCTTTAGCCCCTGCAGCTAATTGGGGGCTAATGGGGTCTGGTGACCCCCAAGCAGAGCCCTCCCCTACGTGGTGTGTCCCCCACACATCACACTTGCTACTGGCCTGTACGCAAGGATATGGTAACTGAGATTTAGCTCTGAGGAGCCTCACAACTGCTAAAACTCCCAAAAACCATAGACTGGATCAAGCTGGGTGAGCTGAGCAAGCTCTTCAGTGTGTCCTGGCATCCTGAGAGCAAATACAGAGATTGCAGGACTTTTCTTCGGAGCAGAATTTAACCAAAACCCTGAAGAGAGTACAATGTACATCTCTCCTCATCCTTGTGCTGAATGGAGGAAGCTGTGGGCCTCCCATTTCCTTAGCAGGAAGCAGCAGCAGGTTGGCCAGTGTAAATCATGGAGATATACGTGTATTTATTTATGTATATGTTATCACTATTATCACTAGTCCAAATTCAACCTTGAAAAAATTCAACTGACCCTATGTCTTCTTCCTGATAGCATGTGAATGACTGCGGAGCTGGGTCGTTCCAGGGCACTGAGGGTTTCCCATCTGCAAGAGGTGGTGATCTCACTGCACCTCTGGCTCTGCACTGTCCTTGCCTCCTCTTCAAAAGCAACGCATGGAGATTCAGAGAGACAAAGCGCTGACTGCATTCTCAGAGCTATTTAGGTGAGTAATGCTGCAGGCAGGTACTAAGTGGGGTGTCCAGGAGCATTTCTGGAAAGGTCATTCCTCCACCTACTTGGCTCTCATCATCCCCAAAGGCACGTTTCAGGGCTCTGAGGCACTCGGGGGCTATAACAACCCTGAGCAGCCCCACCAGCCCTGGGCACCCACCTGAACTACACTCCTCTGCCACCTGACTGGACCTGCTGCAAGCCCAGGTTGCAAACACAATAAAAAAAACCAACAGAGCTGAGGAGACAAAGATGCTCAAAACCTGTAGGGTGACCCTGCCAGACCCTTTTGGGCAGGGGACACCCCAGACATCACCTCTCTGCACTTGGTGCTTTGCAGAGGGCAGAGTTCCCACTGCTCCAGCTCTCATAGTGTATTTCTAGGCAGGCAGCCTCTCCTAAGTCACCCTTGACCTAGGTCTGCTTCCCTGACTTAGGTGTAATGCACAATCTAATGGAAGCATTTATGATCAAACCCTTTCCTTTGGGACAGGTCTAATTTGTTTTTTACCTCCCATTAGCATAATTACTGCACTTACTAAGATTAAAAGGCACCATCAAGTGCTCCTTTGCTCCTGCACCAAGACAGCTTTAGGTCTTACTGTGTTAGGGATTTGGAAGTAATATAAAATCTTCTTGGCAAAGGTCAGGATTTGCTATCGGATTTGAGAGGGAAGAAAAAACATTTTACGCTGGTCTGGGGGGTGCCGGCAGTGGGGGTGTCACCTTCCCAGGTGGCCTCTAAATCTAGGTATGCAAATCCTTCATTTCCCTGACCAGACTGCATATTTTAAAAGCTTTGGGTTTTTTTTTTCTTCAACTGGTTTAAGAGCTTGACTAATGTATAAGGTACAGTGCAAAGCAGCTCTGTGTTACACACGGAGTTATCTCACTGCTCTTTCCACAGGCTAAAATGAAAGAAAATAACAGCTGATTACAGGCTTCAGCTACATGCTTTGCAGGTTTACATGCCTGGGAGCAGCTTGGGATCTATCTCTGTACTTTATAAGTGGCGTTGTTTAGCTTTGTATTTTGCAATAGATACAAAGCAGAAACCATTTCCAAGACCTCTGCTAGGAAGGTTTTTCTTGCCTATTATTAGCACTCTGCTCTTGCAGAAAACACTCATGAGCCAATATGCAGAGTTCTAAAGGACTTCAAAGTGTCACTGGGAACCAAGTGATATGTGTGTTAAAAAGGGTTTAATGGAGCTGCAGTCGCTGTAGCACAGTGCCTTTTTATAGCAAGTTTTTACAGCGTTAAGAAAAACATCCTGCAGATTTCAGTAGGATTGGCATATGGATAAGGTACTTTGCACTATGATTTTTGTTTATCTGCTACTAAAAAAAAAAAGAAAAAAGAAAACCAGCATTGCTAGCTATAGGGAGAATGATAAGCAGAAACATTTCTGCAAAACTCACGCAACAGCTATTACCTTCATTTTGGGTTTAATTATTTTTTATATTTTTCAAAGAAGAGCATACATTTGAAAGCAAATGGCTTGGCTTAAAGAATGGAGATACAGAGTGATTTGTATTCACATTGAAGATATTATAGTCTTTTTTTTTTTTTTCCCAGAGCCCCTGGATTACATTATCATTAGCACAAGGAAAATCCTCCTTATCAAAGTTGAGGCAAACTTTCTGGGACTGTCTTTAAAAAGTCGTAGGGGAAGCTCCCAAGGAAGGAAATGGTTTGCAAAAAACACATTAAATACTGAAGTGGATCTGATCCATGTGTCATCATGTTGGTCTACAGGAACTGGCTGGGAATCACTGATTTTAATATATCCTCTCGTTTTCTTTTTACAACACTATTTATAAGTCTCTGTTAATTATTCCTAGGAAGCACGTAGGGAATACTTGATGGGGCAGGCATTGTCCTTTAGCAACCCATGTCAATGGCCTGCCCACTTGTGAAAGAGACAGACAAGGAATGGGAAGGAAAGATGAGTACCCATTGCCCACTGTGAGGAGACTTGCACAGGTTTATACAAAAAGGCAGAGGCGGAGGTGGGACACAGCTTTGTCCCTCCAGTGCCTCAGTCCTAAATCGCCTCCTTACAGCCGTCCTTGAATCCACAGTGTCTGGGATGTAGCTGTTTGGACTTGTTCCACCTCTGAAGTCACGTCGTTTAAACATGTTTTACTCTCTGCTTTTGCTTCAGGCTGGGGAACGACTGGTTTATGCCTTGTCTGAGGGATTAAAAAAAAATAGAGCCAGGGAAACCTTTAGTTGTTGTGACTGCCAAAGCAGGAACATCCCAGGATTTCTCAGGGCTCGCAGGCAGCTGGGGGCTGCAAGCGAATGTGCTCCAAGCTGATGGGAACAGGGGTTCGGCTCCCAATGCTGCCCTCACTCTGGCAGCTGTCTCCCATCCCTGTGGCTCAGTCCCAGCAGAACTGAAGCCCTGGCAAAACCCCAGCACGGCAGCCCCGTCCCTCCTGCCCCTGCGGCTCCATCTTGAGCAGCTTCTTTCATTTTTCACACTCAGCCCTCCCGAACGGAAACCCTGGTCAGAAATATTACAGAAGCAGCTGAAGAGATTTTTTTTTTTCTTTTCTGCGGAGGAGGGCAGAGGAGCAACGGCGCGGGGGGAAGGGTTTGTGGAGTTGTTTTTTTTTTCTTTCCCTTTTTGCAACACTAGTTGTTCAGGGGAGTGTCTTGTGTTATTAATGCTGAGTGGCTCCGGCAGCCGCTGTGGTTCAAGGTCGTTAGTCATCCACTGCTACTGCAGGAGGCACGGGAGCGCTGAGCCAGAGCTGTTCATCCAACCCTCTTGGTCCTCCTCCCCGGCCGGCAGGTTGGGCAGAGCTGCACAGGGGGCAGCGGGGTCGCGTCGGGGTGTGGAGAGCAGCCGGGGGCCACAGGGGCATCCTCCCGGTCTGGTCACAGTGTGCCCAGGTCTACGGGACCTGCTGGCTGTAAGGGGCGGCAGGGCCTGAGAGGGGCTGAGGGGTTGGGAGAGCACCTGCGATGTGCGGGATCCTCCGTGCACCCTGTGAGGGGGCAGACATCCCTGTCCCCGCCTGGGAGTCTGTCCCTGCATTACTTACAGCTGCACAGGCACGCCACCCTCCTTTCTCCTCAAGCTGCACAGATGCAGGATACTCCCTGAGAGTTAAGGGAATATAGGTCCACATGCACACTTGCCGCCTTATTTCTTCTTTTTTTTCTTCCTTAGGATGAAGGGGTCTAGGCAAACATTCCTTAATTTATTCTGCATCCTCTGGCTCTTGCTTCTGCTGAAGGCTGCCTCTTCCTCCCCTCTACCCCATGGAAAAGATCCACGGCCCCCTTCGCTCCCCTTTGGGCTGTACAAAGGACACACCTGTGTTGGTATGTATCCAGGTTTTGTTTGCCTGCTGGACTAGTTCGTTCCTTACTCCACTGGTGGGCTGCGAGTTGCTATTCACATCATAAACTGCTCCTTTATCTATTTCAACAGCTGTACTGCAAAATACTTGTAGTCTTTAGTGAAACAGTCACTGAAGATTTTGCAAGGCCATCATGGGATCTGGAATTATTTTATGATTTTGTTTTTGACTGGCTGCTTCCCAAAGTTCATGTTTTCGCTCTGCGGGGAATGGCATCTGAAAAGTTGGCTTTAATGTCTGTAGGTCTGGGATCTGGAAACAGGATGTTATGAGGTCCTAGTGTTTCTTAGGGCTCACAATGCATTTTGTTTAACTGGCAGGGAGGCACAGTTCCCTTCAGACTTGCCCAGGGTCTCCTCATTGATTTCAGTGCTTGGAAAACTGTTCTTAAGGATGGTTGGTCTGTACTTGGGCCAGAGATCTTTGTGGTCTGGATGGTCGTCTCTGGATAGCTGGGTTGCAAAGGCTGCTTCCCCACCTTTCCTTTCCTTTTTGTGAGCACACATGTCTGCATGACCCATACTGCAGTGGGGCAATTTGGCAACCCCCTTCTCACGTGACTTCAGTGACTGTGGTACCTATAGCTGGGGGTAGGTGTCCTATGGTCTCAGCTGGCAAAGTGATTCCCAGAGCAGGACTGGTAACACTGGAATCAATGTGGACTCTGGATATCTCTGCACCAGAAGTGCCCTTGGCATGGCACTCCATATACCTAGGGAGATGTGGTAGGTCATATTTTTTGATAAAATTGATATGTCTTATGTATTACAGTCAAATGCTTTGTTTTGTCATCAGTGGGACTTGTTGATCTTACAGGTCTTTTTCAGCCTTAAAATTCTGTAATTCTTCTAGCTTCCCAAGGCACCTCTGTGCTGGAAACATAAACCCTGTCACAGCTCTCCATCCTTCAGAAGGAAATAATTCTTTCCACTGTGGCTCAGGGAATACAGTTAGAAATAATAATCCTAAACTTGATAAAAGCAGTTTTTTGCCTCACTTCTGAGCTACTCACAGTGCCCCTGACAGTTTTGGTGGGGAAGGGTGAATCAAAGGCAGAGTAGAGCCAGGGTGGTGAGGGGGTTCAGCCACCATCCAGAACATGAGAACAAGAGGTGAAAAGCAGAAATGGCTGTGAGGGGCTGTCCTTGTTTAGGCCATGCAAGCAGTGACCGAGCAGCTGCCAGAGCTATGGGGAAGTGGTGTTGTTTAGTGGCGAGCTCTTCAGGCAGTAAGAGTCCTGATGGCACAGGAAAGGCAGTGGTCATGCTCATCTGTGGGATTTTTACACTGGTGGTTTTTACATGTCAGGTTGTGAGCACTGTCTGCCCTTTCCATCCTGTTCACCCAGAAAACTTTTAAATTCCACACATTACATTGAAGTTCCCTTGTGCAAGATAACTTGTCCTTTTTCTCCCTCCTAAAGGGAGGAGAGCTGTGCTAGCCACTTTGCTGGGACCACTGAGCATCTCTTTGTTCAGAGAGGAGATGCGAAAACCACTGCCTCCCACACCAGTTTCTCTTTCTGAGGTGTCCCTTCAGCTAAAAACATCCTTGTGAGCTTGACTAAGGACCAAAACAGACTGTGCCCACCTCTGTAAACCACAAGATAAAAATGAAGTGTGGATAGTGCTAAAAGGGCATGAGCCAGGCCTGGCAGGGAGGGCTGGTGGCTGCTAGCCCAGATGGCCACCTCTGGACTTTAACTGATTAGCTGCTCTTTCAGCTAACTCTTGAAAATAGTTTGTCCCTTCCTTTTCTCAAGCAGAAAGGGAAAGCACAGAGGAATTGATGGTTGCACTTGCCATGGGTTGGAGCAGGAGTGATGTCAGCTTTTGCATCTGATTTGGTGACCAGCCCTCTTTGGAGCACATCCTTCCAACAACTCAACCCCAGGCTCTTAGTTGGCTTGGTTTGCCATCTAAGAAAGTAACGAGAAAGAGACATGAGTACTTCTGTGTCTTCTTGGCCTTATAGATCAAGGCCAGGATGATTTTGTAGAATCAGAGAGAATGATAGAGTAGTTTGGGTTGGAGGGCACCTTAAAGCTCCTGTAGTTCCATCCCCCCTGACATGGGCAGGGAACTTTCCACTGCATCAGCTTGCTCAGAGTTCCACCATTCCACTTGAATAGTGACAGGGATGGGGCATCCTGTTCCAGTGCCTTCTCACCGTCACAGTGAAGAATTTCTTCCTTAAATCTTACCCAATTTTTAATGTGAGAAATTCCCATTGCTAGATGCATAGGAGATTTTCTTGAAGAAATGGGTTTTTTTCATGCAAGCTTGAATGTGTGGTCAGGTATCTAATCTTTCAAAGTTATCTGCCTCACTTTTCTGAGGGAAATGAGGTGGCTGCACACTGAATTTCTGATCACCCCTGTGTACCACCTGCTTGACTGAGATTGCTATGTTAGTAGCCAAATCCAGTCAGAAAGTGAATGCTCTCTCAGTAACAAAACCAAGAAAATATTTCCCATTAAGCCTTTCCACTGAAAGCATCACACTTCTTGAAGAAATATGTGGAAATAACATGACAGGAGAGCAAAGTGCAGCTTGGGTACCTCTGTTAAATGTGCTGCTTGGTTGCTTCCTCCTTCTGTTCCCCTTGCTTGCAGCACTCCCTGGGTAGGCACTACCATCTGCCCCACTATATTCCAGTCATACTGGCCAAGCAGTTGGGTAATTCAAGGGGCCTCCCTGCCCTCAGCAGATCCTGGGAAATGTATTTTGGGTAGGCACCTATAAACCGATATGGCATAAGGCTGGAGGAGAGGAGGGTGTGCCTCCAGTGACATTTAGACAGAAGTTTTAATCACCCTCCCTAACTGTTGAAAAAATCACATCATTTTTTGCATTTTCCTGAAAAATATGGTTGCTTCATTCAGAGAAAGTCTTTTCATAGTTGACTTGGTGTACAAACAAAACAACTGGAGTGTTCCCACCTAAAACCGGGTTTAATACTACTTCATTTTAGAGTTATGGCAAAGAGGGGTAAAGCACCCAATAACAACCCTCCAAACCACAGGATCAGATGTATACCTAAGCAATTCCTAACCATCTAAGATAACTGCTCTGTAGCAGTACCTAATCACAGCCAGATAAATGGTCTTTCTTTGGCCTTGTCACGAGAAAAACTTTCCCAACAGTCCCTGACAGTCTTTTTTTCTCCATCGGTATTTCCTGTCTCCCCAGGCTGGTAAAATGCCACCCTTTTTGCATTCAGTGAAATCAGCTCAGGCCCTTGTTCTGGGCCTTCTGGACACTTTGCATGTGATATATTTTTCTGTTTTTTTCTTATGATAGATAAAAGGGCTCTTGTAAGTTTTCCTACATGCAAAAGCCCACAAAGCTGTTTTTCCTCCTGCAAAGACAGTGAAGTTTGGCTCTGTGCACTGGTTTGGGAGTTGGATGCTGGGTCTGGCTTTCCTTTCTGGGTCTGTTTGATGGGCAGTATGGCTTAAGGGATTTATTCAGGATGAGACCTAGAAATCCCTTTGCTGTGTGCAGCCTGACTGTTTCAGTGTGACATCCTGAGAAAGAGATGCTGTGTACTTTTCTCTCAAAAATTAAGCATGAATGAACCCTTCATATACTCAAGTCTTTACTTTCCAATCTGTGGAAAGGAAAGGAAAATGCTGCCCGTTTCACAGAGCAAGCAAAGTTTTACTTAAGTTAATGTTGAGGTACCCAAAACCTTTACCAGTAACACTGGTAAACTGTTGAGACTAGTGTTAAGGTTTCATCATTTTTCTACTGATTTTAAAAGCTTTTATTCAATTCCACCCTGAATTACAACAGAGCCCTTTAAGGGTTTTTGCAAATTGCTTTGTTCTCTAGCAAAGGTGACTTCATCCAGAGGTACCTGAAGCAACCTCAGGAAAAACAGAAGCTGCCCTGGAGGATGCAGAAAGTGGGGGAGACACTGAAAGGCAGAAGGGAACTTCTGTATTCATCTCACTTCAACATAGCAAGAAAGGGAATTTGGGGAATGGTAGATTAGTCAGTTAAACATCAAATCCTAGAAAAATCCTGCAATAGTTAATAAAACTTTGTAAAAACACCTTTCAAAAGTAGTGTCAGATCAATCTAATTTTATTTGCCAATGGAACAATGCCATGTAGATACAGAATAAGAAGCAGATATTATAGCTGGGCTTTAGTAAGGCTTTTAGCACTACCTCAGCACTAATCTTATGCTTGAGAGACATGTGACAGTGATTAAGCTTGTACAGGGCAGAACAAAACTGATGGGTAGTCTTGTTCAGGGAGTAATTACAAGTGGCTCACTCCCTAAGCAAAAGGATGTACAAAATCAGGTTTTTCTTGGACTTTTCTTTTGAACATATTATCATTCCATACTTTCTCTAGCCAGGATAATGAAATTTGTTCTATTAAATTAGCAGTTCTTGTAAAGCTGAAATTGTTTGCAAGTAAAATGGAGGGCAGAATTAAATTCAAAACAATCTTGACAACTTGAGTACTTGCATCTGAAAAGGTAATTTCAATATGGGAATATTGAAGGCACTTCAGCAGAAATAGTCAATGACACACACAGCAGATGAGGAACAACCAGCTGGGTAGCTTCCCCAGGGAAGATCATCCGGGCTTGTAGTGGCACGGTGATGGCATGCTGTCACGAAGCACGCACACGCGGCACGCACCGAGATGTGCCAACAGAAGTTAGCTTGCAAGACATGTGAAGTAACCTGTTACCTTTCCCAGCATTGACAAAGCCTCAGAGGAATTTCTGACTTCCCTTTTGGGGCTGTGCATCAAGAATGATGCCGGGTGACAGGAGGTTTCAGAGAAAAACAAGCATAAGCTATATAGAAAGAGTGAATAAATTAGAGTTAATTAGTCTAGAGAAGAAAAACTTGAGAAAAGACATATCTGTCCTTGAAAACATTAAAGGCATGATCCATTCTCCAGGTTCATAAGAGCTGTGGCAAGAAGTAACAGAAATGGGTACCAATGGGGACATTCAGGTTAGGAAGAGGATTTTCCTATGACAGTGATAAGTGAGCACAGTAATCAGTTCCCGAGAAATCTGTAGAAGACCTCATTAGAGATCCTTACAAACTGTGTCTGCCCTGTCCCTTTGGGAGAGCCTAGATGGTGTAGATCATCTGCTAGGGCAGAGGTTGTGTAAGAGGACTCACTCCAGGCCAGCATTTCGGCAGTTCTGTGCTGTGACTGCAAGAAGCATTTGCAAAGAGCAGCATTTATTTATTTTCCCCCCCGCAGCAGACTGCCCTGCTCTATTGGCGATTAACTTTGGTTGCCCTTTATGGAACCAGGCAATTAGTCAGGGAGCCCTCAATAGGGCCGGACAGCAGCGCTCTCCATCTTCTCTGCTAGCAAGCAGAGATCCTGTGGGTCAGCAGCCAGGGAAGCAAATTTCCCCATCTTTGTGCTCGATATAATGCCATTCTCAGCAACCTTTGCGGGTCACCACCTCCATTCAGCCAGGAGCTCACAATTCCTAGCATATGAAGAAGCATGTTTTCAAAACATATTTTCAGCTCTGATTGCATTAAAGAACGGTTGTTTCTGAGCTACCAGCAGCGTAAAACGCCGACCTCTACCTGTGTTGATGTGTGCGATAGTCATTGTCCTCAACACTTTGTCTCTGTCTAGCTGTGCATGAGTGCAGGGATGAAATATGCCCCGTGGAGTGGCAGCAGGACCCGTGGCGTTTGGAGTTCCCGATAACTTCGCACAATGGAACATGCCAAATGGAGTTGGAAGCTTTTAGCAACTGTGCTCAGACAAAGTGGCTGTGCACATATTGTCTGGGGGGGCACCATGACAGAACGTATAATTCACAGCTCAGTGAGTTCTGTAAAAAAGCCATGCCCAATATCAGTGTAGCACCACAATGTATTTTACTCTAAAAGCTTGGGAATCGACTTTGATTACAGCAAAGTCAGTTCCAAGCCACAGCAGCTCTGCTCACTCCACCAACACTGCTCCATTTAATCAGCAGCAAAGTCTGATGTGAGGATCAGCAATAAATACTAAATTTGACCATAACATTTTTCCCTATGATTATACTTTAGCTAGCATAAACCCAGACATGGGGATAGTACAGTAGAGATACTAAAGCAACTACTCAGCAACTTTTCAGCAACTGATGGTAAAAATTTCTTTTCCAAAATCATCCCAAGTCTTACTGAAAGCTTATGACAGTAAAATGTAAATATATCTATTGATCACAATGAAAAGATGTGCTCAGCATGCCAACACATCCACATCTATGTGTGTGTAACTACACAGTCACATCTATGTGCATTTGTAGACATGGGTATTCTTGTGCATTTTACATTACTGATACTTTTACATTACTGATACTTCCTTTGATTATAATAATCTTATTTTATTGATTGTCTGTTTGGATGGTGATTGCCATGTGTGGGCCTCTCACTCCTGTTCATGTGTTAATCCTACAGAGAACTTCTGCTTATGTTTAAGGCAATCATTTTACTGCTTTTAGGAACTGTATATCCGAAAAAAAGTTTCTTGCATTCAGAATCCTAAAATGGTGAAGCCTTTGCAACAAGGATGAAGTTATGCACTTACATTAACTCCCCCTGCCAGCATTCGGGCTTCAGTAAATTTTCAATACCCTTTCCTGATTTCAAAAAGAAAAATATGTTAGTGTCACACACACATACACAGGGGCCTTTTTTATATTAATTAATACAGAAAAAAATTCTATTGGAAATGCCTGGGGTTATAGATTTTGTTAAATAGGGCTCTTTAAAGTGTAATGTAGGAAACACTAGGGATACATTTGGCTGGCAGGTATGGATACCAGAGCCTTCCACTAGACAGAAACTGAATTTTCTCTACTGTCATAGCTGTATCAGAGTCTTTGTTGGATGTCTTAATGAAACAAAAATGAATGACTGGAGCTCTGAAGTTAGGGGGCCTGAGGTGGCCCACTGCTATTGCATGAGCAACAGAAATAATAACTGGTATTCCTGGTTTTGGTGGAATTAGTGACAAATGCACTCAAAATGCTGCTATATTGATATTCATATTTTAAAAATGTCTTTAGCCAATACATTATTTGTAATTTAATGCTCAGTGACAGGTTCGTTAATAGTGTACCATTTAGTATGTCCAAGATATTTGATAAGACTTAGCAAGTTAAGGGTGAAAGGTTCTTGTATATGCCAGCATATTTGCATTTGGATACCTATAATTATATTCCATCACTTCAGTATCTTTGTAAAATACATTAATACTGTAAATGGGATAGGAAGCAAAGTCTGAGTTAAAAGACTTTATCACTCAGATGCATTTCCAATTACCTTTCAAAGCAAAAAATCCTCTGGCAGTATATGGGAAGATGACTGTCCTTACTTTGCATATACAGTTATGGCATTTGAGCTGAGTATTTCCATGCTGGAATGGAATCTTGAGGTTATAAAGGGCTGTTCTTTGAAAGTATCAGTAATGAGAAGCAGTGCAGGAAGGCAATATGGATACTGGGCTCTGTTAGGAAAGGAATATATGGTGAGTGAGATGCTGGCACAGGTTGCCCAGAGAAGTTGTGGATGCCCCATCCCTGGCAGCGTTCAGGGCCAAGGTGGATGAGGCTTTGAGCAACTTGGTGCAGTGGAAGATGTCCATGCCCATGACAGCGGGCTTGGAACAAGCTGACCTCTCAACCCAAACCATTCTATGGTTATATGAAAAGGAAAACATTCCTTGTGATGTAACTTTTCATAGCCATGGTCTGCCTGCACCTAGAATACCTACATGGATGTCCCCATCTCAGAAGAGAAAACTTTATTTCTTATTAGCTCCCCATGTGAATGAGGAATGTCTTGTTCCAGGTTGAACTGGAACTGGATTAGATTAATTTGGAAAGAGGTGTTTTTATGCCAGAACAAGTGCATCAGCACAAGGAGTAGCAATATCCTCTTTTGTAGACAGATTCTTGGGTCTCCTTACCTGTAGGCTTTAAGAGATGCCTTTGGAGCTTAGGATCATCTATAAATGGAAGAAGCAAAGACTGTATTTTGGGAAAGCCTTCATCTTCTGAATAAAGCCAGGAATGTGATAAATGGCTTCTTGTATGTGGAGCCTTGCTGCAGCAGACAGATTTTTGAGGCAGAGGTTTGTTATGTCACCAAGCAAGGTTCCTGCTCCATCAGGAGCAAGCAGGGTGGCCACAGGGTGGCCACAGCCTGGAGCTATTTGTGTCCAAGGCCACTTTTTTGGACTTATGTCTTCCTTGTACTCTGTGGGTATATTTAATTTATGGCTGGAGGGGTGAGAAAGAAATCCAGCGTCCAGACATGTGAGCAAGGGATGGCAAAGGAGGATGTGCCAAGTTCCAGAAAACCCATTTAACCAAGTTTTACTCAGACAAATATACCTACAAATCTGAAACTTAAGAGAGGCAGCTTTCACTATCCAGATACTTTTTGACATCTCTAGGTATAATTCTAATTATTGAGCCTTTCAAACTTGTGCGGCAGAAGTGGATTAAGTTAAATAGTCTGTTCAAAGTGCCAGAGGCTTCACAGCTAAGCAATGAATTCCTCTAGTTCTGATTTTATTATTGGGGTATGATTTTTTTTTTTTCCTGGGCTTATTGGAAATGGCATTTTTTTATTACACGCTACTTTCAAATACACGGAGAGAAGTACTTCCTGATGTGTGAGTTTTCACCTTACTGCACTGAGCAAAATGGTTATGGTCTTGTCTTATCTCTTCAGAAATTAATAGCAGATGGGACAAACCATTGCTAAAAGCGACAGGCATTTATTAATACCAAGGTCTAGTTTCTAATGCCTGGTAGGTATTATAATGCCAATGAATTTCTTTCAGAGAAAACATCCTTCAGCCTGTCAAGGCGTTGAAACCTATTATTGAAATGAGACAGCAGAATCAACTTACTGAATGTTGTTTCTAAAGAAAATCAAGTGCAACTGTAAAAAAAAAAAAGAGCTTTATTTAATGATGAAACCTATTTACATTGCCTTATATGTGCTCAGCTCATGATGAGAAATAAATCACATCTAAATATCTGGTAAATTAAAGGCAAGCAGTAGTTGCTAATGACTGGCCAGATCTGGACGTACTTTTCTACTGATGCCAGAGTACTAAAAAGTTTATATTCTTGTACATGTCATAAGTAATTAAAGCAGTGAGATTTTTACAGTCAAAGACATCCGATTTCCCCCTGCCATATTTAGCTAACTAATTATTTTCCATTTTTAGCCAGTGGAATTAAGACACATTAAAAACTAGGATAACTGGTCTGCATTTCTTTTCCTGCCACTCAATCCAGAGGAAGATGATAAAAAGGGAGCAGGTTTGTAGTATAAGCAAGGATAGTCTGAGTTAACTTTCATTTATGGACACTAACCTCTTAAGTTTTAGGTATAGCCAACACTAGAGACAGGTTCTCCTAGAGGATAAATCTGAATTATTGGGGAGGCATGTTTCCATGAAAAAAACAGGGAGCCTAGGTAGATCAGGCTGCCTCTACCACAGTGAGTCCCCTTAGGACATTCCTCCTCCCTCCTCGAAGGGTTCCACCTTTTTCCTGAGTATTTTAGAATCTCCAGCCCAAAAACTGCTCCTGATGCCATCAGCCTAAATGAAAGGCTTTGAGGCCAACAGAACACACATAAGCAGGCATCCCCCAGGGCACAGCTCACGGCAGCAGAGCACAAGGAGTAAGGACAGGTTGACTGAGGGTAGCTGATAAAAGCCCAGATGGATGGGATAGACAGAGAGCAGGTCAGCCAATGGCAGGTGTTGGTGGAATGTGTTCCCAGGAGCACCTTTCCTACCAGAGGGCAGGGGGACTCTCCAAATTCAGGTCCAGAGACTTCAGCTGCAGTTCCTAAGGAATGGCAGATCCTTTTGAAAATCAGCCAAGACTTTGTCTATCAGCTTGTCCCATGGAGCATGGCATTTTGTCTGGAATAACTGCATTTGGATAACCAAGGTGTGATCTGCAGGTGCCCGAGGTGGGGAGGGTGTAATAGCATGAGCAGAAACATCCTCTCTGATAGTGAAGATGAGTTTATGAGAGCAAACGTTTTGAAGTTCAGCTCTGTGGGTTTTTCCCAAGTAGTCAGGCTGTTACTATTGTTATTTATATTCATATAGCATCTAGTAGCCTGAGGTACTGCATTAAGTACTGCTCAGACTCAGTGTTGGCTCCGTTAATCCTCATGTGAAGCAGATTTGCCTTTGGGCCTGGTTCAATAGACACAAAGGTGTCTATCTGACTTAATCAACATGAAAAATTTTCTTTTAATTGCTGTGAGACTGCTCCTTGAGTGAGGCTACCTGCATGATTGTGTTTGTGATTAAGAATTCTGTTTCTATTTGGCAGAGCTGAACCAAAAATAACTTTTTTTTTTCTCACTCCCTCTGTGGTTCTTTGACAAACATGAGAGAGAAACTTACATCTTCAGTGGAGACTGTCTTGTTGTATAACAGAGAAAATGGAAATAACAATGGTATTTTTATCCTCAGCCCAACTTCTTGGATTTTGAACTGTTTGTGTATAATCCCTTTTTTCTGCAGCCCCTGGCTGCAGGTGCAGGGGCACTGACTTACACAGCACAGGCAAAATGAGCAACACTTCTCTCTGCTGCAGTAGGTGACACTGTCAACTCCAACCTAAACAATTCTATGATTCTGTAGATTTCTCAAGCTCAGGATGCAAAAGAATGAGAGGCAAAACAACGAAAGCTGTGCACCTTGGAAAATATCAAAGGACTAGCTTCTCCCTGTCTCTCTGCTTGGACTGCTTTTTTGTCTTTCTGACTTCTAGACAGCAAGATTGATAGATGAACATCTGACCTTGGTAAGAGTAGAAAGGAAAGCACAGAAAGACTGCATGGTTTTGTGGTTAAGTCATCATTTAGGTAATTTAATTTTTCTGAGCCTCCGTCCTCATGAATAAAACAGACATAGAAGTCAGGGGAAGGGTAGTTCCTGTTGTCTGTAGGTTGTTCATGTGTGTGAATAATGTAGCCTTATAGGAACTAAGTTATGTAATGCCTTTTAGACGTGTTAGGGTGTGTTTTCAGGATCCTCAGTGCCATCCCAGTGCTACAGGATGAAGTCAGTCCAGCAAGGCTGTTCCCACACTTCCCTGGCAAAGGAGCCAGAGTCTGTTTTCTGCCCCTGAGGCCAGTGCAGGGCATGACTTTCACTAAAACAGCTGAAATGTCTTGCAGTCTTTAACTTCCACCCCCACCACTGTAGGAGTGCTGGATGTCCTGTCTCTGGAAACATTTGAGATCAGGTTGAACAGGGCTCTGAGCAACCTCATCCAGGTGAAGATGGCCCTGCTCACTGCAGAGGGCTTGGACTAGCAAGGTCCATTCCAGCCCAAACTATTTTATTATAAGGCTGTGCTAAGGTTAAACCTGGACCAGATGGCCATATCCTGTTCTTTGAGACCAAGACCTGAACATGCTACACCCTTCATCTTGGATATCCCCTTTACGTTTCATTTAGGTCTTTATTATTCAACTTTTTAAAGTTTTTTCAGCTATTGTGTTTTTAGTTAGCTGTTAATTCCTGGGACTAGTTAGCCTCTGGCTATTTGGGGAGTTGGGGAGGGGAACAGGAAAGAAGGAATGTCTTGCTTCAGGGTTTTCTTGGTTGCATCTGTCTCCATTTATTCTTCAATTGTTTTAGGCTGACTGGAGGTAATGGTTCTTAGCATGCTTTATAAATCATTCTGCAGAGGATCTTGAGTGAGCCTTTTATTTAATAATTATGGAGAAGTGGGCTTTTATCCCTGCAAAAGAGGTGACAAATCCACTGTAATTCCACTGGGTCACTGTATTTGGGGTAGAAGAAGTAATAGAAGACTCAGAAATCCTGGTCTTATGGCAAGTTCCAATTGCCCTACCTTCTCTTATTTGCCATAGAAGCATCAAAGTTATTTATGCTGAAAAACAGCACTTTGATTTAATAACACATAGGTAAGTGTGCTTGGAAGGAATTTAGAAGCTCACTTTGAGGAGTTGTGCCAGTCTGAAAACCTGAACATTAATGTTCTTGAGCTTTGGAAAAAGGTGAGTTTGCAGCCACATCAAATTGCTGCAGCTCACCTCCATTTCTAGACTGCTAGAGCAAGTCTGAGAGATGAGATTTCTTGCACAGGAGAGGAAACACGGTTCAGTTACAGGGATTTCAAAGAGAAATCTTTATTCAGGCTGCTGGAAACTGGCATCCTGGCTCCTTGTCTCCTGTCTGCCTGGGATACCTGCCTCTCTCACACAGGCTCTGAGTCTAAGCAGGGCCATCTCTCTGGCTGCCAGGTCTGACTACAGTGGGCAGACTTTGCATCACCAAAGCTGTACTACTCATGAAATGGTGAAGCCACTGCAGAGGTTGCACAACGCTGACCTACAGCAATATAAAATTGACTTGAAATCAATGCTCATCGTGTGGATTTTGAATGACTGTTCCATGGGGATCACATTGAATCTGTTTAATACCCAAAACAGCAGGAAAAGTGCTGCACATCTCAAGAAACACTTCGTTAGCCCTGTTCACACCCAGATAAGTGATGAGAAATAACCAGATTCGTAGGTCATAGGAAGTGGTTTCTTTCCAACCGCAAAAGCAGAGCAGAATGAACTGTGAAGACACTTTGGTTTTAACAAATGTGTGGCTGGGCTCAGCAGTCCTGTGTGTGCTGAGCATCACTGGGCTTCAGAGGAACGTCTGTGAAGAAGTGATGCGATGGATGCTCTGTCATGGTCAGCACATATGTCTGTGGTGTGACATCTCTTCTGAAGGCAGTCACAAACATCAAACATTTGGTTTCCGGCTTTAGAACCTGTCTGTGTGGCTTGTGTGGAGAGGTATAAAAGTCCTGTCAACTACAGACCCGTGCCTTTTTTCTTGTGAGATAAAACCAGAGAGCAGGTGACCAAGCAGGCAGTTGTAACAGTGGC
This sequence comes from Daphoenositta chrysoptera, assembly GCA_013397915.1. Lineage (NCBI taxonomy): Eukaryota > Metazoa > Chordata > Aves > Passeriformes > Daphoenositta > Daphoenositta chrysoptera. Next base: position 252,912 of record VZRO01005791.1, on the reverse strand, counting down.
TACCCCCTTGACTCTTCAGTTTTCAGCCTCGAAAGAATGGAGTGATTTTTCCAGGAGTATCATACAGTGCTGTAAAAGCCAGGGTGTTCTATGTGCTCCTCTGGAATCAGCATCCTCTCTGTAATAACTTACAGGGTTTGAATGAAGACAAAAATTCATTGATATTTTTTCCCCTTGAACACCTACCTGCCATGGAACACCTCAAAAAAATGCAATGCCCAAAGATGCCAGAAATACTTCTGTGGTGCAGGGCACTTCCTCACATTTCACAGATAACGGTATTCCCTCTTTTTGTTTCTTTCTGTGCTTGAAGGATGCGTGCTTGTGGTGTCTGTCATCGAACAGCTTGCACAGTGGCACAACAGTACAGTGAAAGCAGCCGTGGAGAGACTGTGTGACTACATACCTGGTAGGTACCAAATAATATGCCATATGTCGTGTTGGTGCTGATGTATTTCTCTGGTAATTAAAAACTCACATGTGAAGCCTGAAAAAACTTCATCCGCCTCTTGTGCAGTATCTCAAAGGTGTGTAACTGGGAGATAGCAAGTGGCTATTTACAGGAAAGTCAGTGGCATGTCTTCATTTAGATTCAGAGCTGGGATTTTGTCCCAAAGTTAGAGTGAATGGGGCTGTAATAAGCCCCACACATGTGAGCACCCACACATGCAGACCAGTTCCCTTCCTTTTTCTCCCCTTTGTCTCTTTTTTAGCAACTTAAAAATAGATTCACTATGAGAATAGATTCACTCTATGCCCCACTACTCATCCTTCTTGTTGATACGGGTCTTTATAGCAACAGTGAAGATGAAAATGTTTTCAGCGGGTATGGGAACTGCTATTGTAAAATTTTAAAAATGAGATGAGGCTGACAGGTGTAAGATGTGAGCATTTGGTGTGCACAGAAAAGCTATTGAAATGTAATTGGTGATACAAATTTCAAAAGCGACAGCTATTCCATACGAATATATGTAAGACTCCCCTTTTTCTGCCCCTTATTTTATCTACTCAAAGGAGCTTGGAGCTCCACATGCACACCCCTAAATAGAGAACAGTTTGAATGCCAGAATAGCTTTGTGCCTCACAGACCAATCCTATAACTATTTAAGTTACTAGATCTCATATTCATGATATCTTTTTGATGTTATTAATGTAAAAAGATGGCTTAGGATTCTTCATTAAAATGTCATTTTTATATGATTTCACGAATTGTATCTCTGAGAAACCATCTCGCTCTGTAGACCCTAGTTTCACAGAAGATATGTGTAGAATATTAATTCCCTCCTTTCCAAGGGAGGATTTCCCAATGCAGAATGGCGCAGAGAGCTAATTGCTAGGATTCATTCATTGATAGAATGACGCTTATCTGATTTCTATTCCATAAGTCATATCCTCAGTGTTTTAAATTACAGGCACATAACCATGAAGTTGCAATTAGAAGCACTGATCCTGCTATTAAAATACAATTTTCTTCTTAAATTATGACATGCTAGCTCTGTGTTCATGATTCACTCAGTGGACCTTGTTCTTCTGACATGTCAAGATATTTCTTTTCAGCTGCCATTCTTTACACACATAAAATCCTATTATCCTTTTAGTTGAATCTCTATAATCCAGTTACCTTCTGAGATGCATGGATATACCCAGTAGAAAAAAAAAACTGACCCTGAACTTGAAAGGAGTGAAAAATCCTATGGATTGTGTGGGAGCTACAGTGTAACCCGATTTATCCTCTCCTGGGAGGTGAACACTGCAGCCCAACAGGAATCAACAATTGCGGTTGCCACTGCAACCCAGCAGGAATCAATTTCCTCTTGCTGCTTGAAGTAGTAGAAAAGCCTTGGATGCTCGTGAGGAGCAAACCTACTAAAGCAGGTCATGCATTTCACACAGAGAAACAATTTCTTTATTATGCACGTGCCTACAGTCAATAGCAAGAATAACAGCAACAAATTAATGGCAGTGGGGTTTTTCCTAAGGCATAAAAAGGCGTAGGACTCCAAAAGCCCGAGAAAGTGGGTTTTTTGAGGGCCTTCTATAATTCTTATTACAATCAAGTCAGGTTTGGATCAAGCCTTCTGTAAAGTTATGTGATGTTCAAGAACAAAAAATGCTTAGAGAAAAGGAGAGAAAAAGGAGAAAATTTCAGTACCTGTCAGTCCCACTCAATCTCACCGGCTTTGCAGAAAGCAGAACCACATCCTCATTTATATGGAAATACTTGCAATGTGTGTGATTCAAGCAACATGGCAAATAAGCCTATGAGAATAAGAACAGCAATGTCATGAGTGAAGAAGGCTCTTGAGCAGATAGAAAGGCCAGGTCTGGGGGAAGGGGCAGTATTGACAGTGTAAGAGATGTTGTTAGCAAGAATGTATGTTTACCTGGATACTGACTGTCTGCTTGATGACACAGAGGTGTCTGATGCCCAAAATGTGCTTTGAGACCCTCTGCCTCCGGCTTTGCCTCTGAGTCGTGCTCTGCTTCTGTGTTGACCACTGCTGTGTAAACACCTTAGAGCTCAAGTGCAAATGGCAACATGATAATAGCATCTTTTTTGCAAATATTTGTCCTCTGGGATTCAGCCAGAGTTTGTGTTTCCAGGACTATGAAGCTATAGAGGAAAAGCTTTCGGACTGTTCTTTTGAAAGAACAAGTCGGCTCAGGGGATCTCTTTTACCTGAAGCAAGTGTACTTTATATTTTCTCTAAATTTTCCAGCATTTAGTTTTGTTTAAGCTCTTTTCTTGCCCCTGAACACTCATAGTTATTCATCATTTTTTCTGTTTCTCTTCCCCTCTTTTCTGACTTACACTGCTTCTTCCTAACAGAGATTTCTCTCTGCAATGTCCTCTCTGTGTGTGTTAGCAGAGCTGGAGATTTTTGAACACATGAATGCAGGTTGGCTCCAATGGCAAGTCCTGTAAATGCTTCCTGTGGCTTTGGTCTTGGTGTTCTGTTGAAAGCCAAAGTCTGAATGGCATCTGAATCTTCCAAGAGGACTTTATGTGCTCAGTGATAATTTAACATTATTAGTATTCTTTTTCCCTCCCATCATTTTTTACACCGTGTGGTAATTACACATTAAGCTTCCTATACGCATAAGGAAATCAGTGTGACCAGCAAAACACCCATACCAGCTCCCCAGAGCTGATGGGCAGCCAAACTCTCCTCTCTTCTCAGACACCAGGAGAGGTTGCAGCAGCCAGCTGGCTCCTCCAGAGCCAGAAATGTTGTAGAAACCAGCAGTTTGGGAAACTCATAAGGAGACCATTGCCTGTGCTGCACTGGGGAGGTGTTGGGGAAGCCAGCTACATTTGCCTGAGGGCTACTATGGAGAGCCAGGTACCCCACTGGCAAGCCTCATCAGAGGGTGTTCTAATCAGCAGTGATGCCAAACACAGAGTTATTGATGTCTGCGACATCTTTCATTTCAGGTGAACAAGGATAAAATCTAATTCTAGTCAGGAGACCAGTTTTTACTTGCAGATTGATTCTAAAGAGCCAATAGCGAGGAGTTATGTGGCAAAGGAGGCAGAGGAACGGAGCTAATAACTTGATTGAAATAAAACACCTGTCATGGGATAAGAAAAATCAGCTACTGTAGTTACAGAAGCTGCTTGCAACACCATGAGTGGGAGGGTGTTGGGAAAATTATCTCTTCATTCCCTGATATGCCCTCCTGGTGCCAGTCCTCCTTTCTCAGGTGCAGGTTTCCAGCCGGCGTGCCTGCAGTCCTGGCAGGAGAGCAGCTGTGGGAGCAGGAGCACACCCCTGCCCACCAGTGGAGGCACTGCCCCAAGGGTTTGTACCCCCACACAGCAGAAGTACCCACCCTGTATGCAGCAGCCCCCCGGCCCTGGGCATGTCCAGCCTGACACCGGTCAAAATGGAATAGTCAGCCCAAAGTTGGAGGAAAGCGACTGCTTTGGGTGTTTCCATGGTTTTTCTCTGGGAAAGATGAGAATACTCTGTGCTTCCTTCCCCAAGTACGGATAGTTATCTGTCTGGGTAATCGAGGTGCAAGAAAAAGTGACAACTCTAAGCAATTTGGGGAGCTGCAAGTTTGTTGTTGTCACGGCACTTGTGCGAACCTGTGTCTTACGACATTTCACAGCACCACCCCTGCTGGAGCAAGGCCTGACACCTCCTTTGCAGGACATGTGCATGGTTAACCAGCTCCAGTCTGTTCAGGCCAAGAAACAGGCAGTTTTCCTTCGTGGGAACTGTCAGATCAGTGCCCTGCTTGTATTCAAACCCCCAATCTCTCCCGCAGTGTCTTTGCTTGGGTTCATGGATCACCCAGTTCTTTACAAAAGTACCTCAAAGAAATCACTGATAAACTGTCTTATCGAGGACATGCTTCATGCATATTAAGGAAACCACCTGAGCCAGCATCCCAAAAAGGCACATGGCTGTAGACTGTGAAAGGAAGCCAAATGGAAAGTGTCAAGTATTTCTTGGAATGCAATTACTCCTGCACACCTCCTGCTCTACACAAAACATTTTCTCTTAATTCCACAAACCCCCAGAAGCTCCAAGGCAGTTCTAGGAGTAGCATCAAGTCCAACTTCACTTTCTGTTCTCTGATTTATGTGTTTATTTACTTTCTTCTTTCAAACCTACTGAGATGTTTGTTTAAAGTGCTTAGAAGATGCTGGGGCATGCACAATTTATTTCGACTTTTCCATTATGCCATACTCAGAAAAATTAACAAAAGCTAGTTATCCTTTTTAGTCCTTATCATGTGACTTATCTAAAGCCAGAAGGGTTTTAGGCAAGATTAGAAGTTCAGGTTTTCCCATTCTCTGGTGCTACACTAAGGTCAGAGACTCACATGCCTTCCTCTAAGGTAAATCAGCATTCACCTTAATTAACCAAATGCTGCTGTATTTTGACTGCTATAAAACCAGTTTCACCATGCTCAATTACTTAAAAAAAAATAAATTATGTTTTCTAGAAAAACTGCAAGGTTTCTGTTATGTGCTTGCTGAACTTTACGGACCACACATAGCTGAACTGTAAGTATTGCTGTGTCCTCTCAGATTTTTGCTTAGTTTTTTCTTGATATGTGCAGATGTGCCATCAGGTCGAAGTGGACGGATTTCATTCCTAAAATCACATTATTTTTAAAGCAGAGATGCTTCAGAGTGATTCTGGTTCAGCGTTTGGAACAGCTATCCCTGAGTGAATAAACACAGGCTTATACTGGTAGCCATCTTGATATTCCATTTAAATCTCAGATTAGGCCCACCTGATGTAATTACCTTTTGAAATTCAGCTCATTTGGCTGAGGGAGGAATTTGAATAACCCTTGTGTGTGAGACAGGTTCTATAAAATCACACTGTTGTTGCTTGGCTCTTGCTTTCCATTCTACCTTTAATCAGGCTTTCTAATTGTCAGCCCCTACATGCTCTCAGCCCCGACCTTGATCTGCACTCTTGGGGAAGCCTACTATTTAATCTAAGTGATTAAAAAAATAAAATGTAGGTCATTTTATTCCTCTTTGAAAGTTCTTAGTTTAATTAACAGAGCTTTTACTAGACCTTCTTCTTCCCCAGGGCTTTTATTTTTGTTTTTAAAACTAGCCAAGGGACTGCAAAGTGCTTACAGGACTAAGAAGTGCTATAATCAAACATTTTAATTTAATTCCTGATTAGCCCAGAGGTGTGTCCCAAAAAGAAAGAAACCATCCTAGCACTCGTGCTTGGTGATTAAAGGTTAAGGATCTTTGAAGGATTTCTGGTTATTTTGTTGAGTTAGTGATTGAACATTCATATGTGCCAAATTGCATATGCATTAACTTTAACCTTTAAATCTTTGTCAGGCTTATGATTGATTAAAAAGCTAGAATAGTTATAATGCATTTGATTCAGGTGCTGCATGTAAAGCACAGTCCTTTTTCATCATCCTGGGTTCCAATTTTAAATGCTGAGTAGGATGTCATGGCAGAAAATCGTTAGAACCCAAGGCAGTACTGAGCAGCAGTTACGGGCCACGGTGAAGTGAGCTGAGATTATTGTGTGGTGTTGGGAAGATTTAGCTTCCCATGGAAATAGCTTCTACTTTCAAGAGCCCAGGAAAACATAATAGTCTTTGTTTATGCACCATTTCATTCAGCATAGACAGGGAAATGAATGCCGATGTGGTTTGCCATTCCTTGAAGCTGTGTAAACAGGATCCAGGACAACCGCTTTGTCATCTCTACTCTCCTCCAAAGGTGAGTTGGTTTCCCACTTTTCTTAAAACTACTGATTGTGGAATTCTTTTAAGCTGGAACTGAGCAGTTTGCAGGCTTCCACTGCACGTGCATTGTCTAGGAAATAAACTTCAACATTTAGAGCACGGACACTCCTAGAAAACACCTGTTTGAACAAAAGGTGCATAACACACGTTAGCTGTGTAGACCATCATCAACTGGGTTGAGGAAGCGTGAGAGTCACAGGGCCAAAGTCTCTAGTACCAGTGTGGATCAGAGAAGAAGAGTAGGGAAAAAATATATACCCCTTTCTCCAGACTTCATTGTTAAGCAGTGCATTTACCCCAAAGCAGATACTCAGCTGAGGTTCATCTATGCCACTGCATTACCACAGCACGACAAGTGATCCCCACATTGCCTGATCTGTTGTGACAGCCTGTGTGGGCACAAGTTACCTGCTGCAAATGCAGGGATATTTGACTGAGATTAGTCTGGAGTGCAAGAGGTTTAAGCTAACGTGCATAATCTTTTGCCACAGGCTGAAAACATATTTAATTACCACCGCTTCTTTGATGTACAGTTATTTGTTGCAACACTTGCATGTCCTTGATTGCACATCCTAGATCTTTGCTGTACTCATACATATACATATCTGCATAGGTGTCTAAAGATGCTGTTTGTTTTGGGATTCTTTTGGTTGTGAGTAATTTTTTGCTTCCCAGCCATCATGCATCTCCAGTCACACTAAAACCCGTGAGTGATGGGGGTTGTTTGGTGGTGTTGAAAAGCAAGCCATTGACTTCAGCATCCATTTTTGGAAATCTTTTTCCCTGCACCTGGATGGAGAAAGGCATGTTTGATTTCTAAAGTTCTGCACAAGATGTTTCACACAGGGTCTACTCCAACAATCACTGAAATCAGGCAATCTTTTTATGGGCTTCAATGAGCTGCAGTCCATATCCAAGATGGATTTAGTTCTGCCAATATTAAGGTCTGGAGAAACACTTGCCTTCCAAGAATGACAGTAACATTTCGTTTATAGCAGGTGTGAGTCTATGCTCCAGGATATGTCAGCATAGAGATCTATGGGTGTGCAACCACACAGGGGTGAAAGAAGACATGTGCAAGCAGCAGAGAGGGTCCACACTAACTCAACCAGAATATAGCCTAAACTTCATCAAGCAGGAGCCCAAACTTCATCAAACAGGTCCCATCAAAACCCCCCATCTTGAACTGGGTGTCAGAAGTGCAAGGTGCCTGTTGAAGTTAAAGAGGATGCAGGCAATGAACTGCACTTAAAGAGAGGGATGGACTCTCCATGTCTGCACAGGGAGTTAGGCTTAGGTGTCTGGAGAGAGGGGCTGTCTAAATCAAGGTGGGTCCTGTGAAGAAATTAGAACACCTGTGTTGAAATGCTTGGTTGACCAGACGGGGACATGATGCCACTCGTGGGGTTGCTGTCACATCTTTATGAGCTCTTATCCATCTCCCAGAGCAGGTGTAGGACCAAGGTGTTGACTCCTTCCACCTTCAGCAAACGCTTCAGTGAGTGCACTTCCTGCAAGGAAAACACCTGAAACTGGTGGGGTTTTGGCTTATTTTTTTAAACAAAATTTGGACTCTTTTTTGCATGGTCTGGAGACTGTCCCTCTGAGTGAGCGGCTCAAGCAAGCCCTCTTCCCTTCCAAGTGGTAGTTAAATCCCTTTCTGTCAAGGTATTTGTTTCTCATCAGGAATAAGGGAACTCTACCAACAAAACAGTTTTTTTACACTGACTGTGCCCTTCTTTTTGGCTCTCCTCATGCCCTGAGAGAGCATGAGGAGATGGGAGGAGAAGTGCAGTGCTTAGAATTCATGCTCAAGTGGCTGATAAATTGCCCACAGTAACTCTGTGACAAGTCAGACTGAGTAAAGATGAATTATGGGTGAAAAAAATTAATATACAATCAGAGACACAGGTGCATAAAATGCAGTTTACCTCACATTTGCTTCTTTAGTTTGTAATTTGATTGATCACTTTGGTTTTATGAGTCTGCAAATGTTGGCGCAGTCCCCTGCCGAGTGTTTGAACAAGACTTTAATACTAATGACTGTTCTGTTCAACTCTATTGATTTTCAGGTACTTCACTTATTCATTTAGACTTTCAGATGCCCATTTTCCCAGAATTAGTATCATATTTGTACTGGCAAAGGGGGTGAAAGAAATAGTGTTACCTGTCCTTGGAAGGCAGTATAATGCTCAGGTTTTAATTGACTTTAAGGTGGAATATATCAACATGTATCTGCTTTTTCCATCATTGGTTTGTTTTTTTTCTGTTTGTTGCTTTAGTTTTTTTTTTTGAGGTTGTTGTGTTTTGAGGAAGGAAGAGCTCCTCTTCAGAGGCCTTTCAAACTATCTACTTAACAGAGACACTGCAATCCGTTTAAATAATGCGTGCATCATTTTACATACTTCCCTGGTCTCTGACAAATTAGCCCAAATTATTATTTTTTTTGCCAAGCTGCCTGGAGCTATTAGCACTCTGTGATTATTCTGGAAGACTTTGCTCTAATTATGAATATAAAATATTACTCTGCTCGTACAGAGCTCGGTGCTCTCAGCACAGAGCTGGAGGAGAAGGGCATCCAGCCTGGGCAAGGGCAGCCGCCTGTTGCTGGGGCTTGGGCAAGGTGGGCTGCTCTGCTGGGAGGCAGTTTCAGAAGCAGACCTCTGATGTTGGTGGGGAAGATTGGAAGGGGCCCTTGCAGCTCCTGGATCGCTGGCATGACCATGTGGAAAGATGTCACTTGTAATGGGTCCTGTGAGCCCCTTCTTGCCACCAGTGGCTTGTAGAGCAGAGCAGAGGTTCTCCTCTGCCCTTTAGTATGAGGGTGGCAACACTGGGGACTCCTTCAAGTAAAGAGACAAACTAATAGGGCACATCAGAAGTGCAGGCTTACTAAAGCTGGCTGAAAACTGGATGGTGCCTGAAGCTGCTGTGAAATGCTTTGTGGTTTAAGCCACATCAACAGCAGATATTCTAATATGGGCTGCAGCATCACTCCAAAACACTGACAGGAGTACAGGCATCCAAGATAGCTGGTTTAGGATGACTGGATAATGTTTCAGCCAAAAATGTTTATCTGCTCATATGTTGGAGGACTTTCTGCACTAGGTCGTGTAATACAGGGATGTTCCTCTAGTGAGTGAAAAGGCCTGAAATAGGGTGAAAGGGTTTTAGGCACTGCCTACCAAGTTTCCTTTCTGGCCCTGGGAACAAACAGATTTGCAGGAGATTATTCTCAGCTTGTCTCTAGATTGTTTTAAGCCAGCTGACCTGTTTGGTTAAATGGCAATACTTTAATTGATTTTGTTGGGGTTAGAATAATGGCTCAACTTCAGCGCTGTGGTTGTGCTCTAGCAATCACAGTCTGTGCTGGATGCAGTTTGTACTCCTTCTTTCAGCCTTTCAGTGTGCCTCTTCTGCTTCCCATTGCTTTTCTGCTCCAGATTATCAGAAACCTTTTGGCTGCATATTTGGGTTTCATCTCCATCAATAGGATTTTGGTGGAAGTCATTTTGCATCAGCAAAAATCTACATATTTATGCTCTTATCGTTTTATCTTGCCAAAATAAGCATCACTGCCACAAGCATTCTTGCTCGTTCATGTACCCTCTATCAGGTCTTTCACTGACTTTGTAGAAAGCAGAAGCCACATCCCTCATGGATATTACTGTGGCCAGCGTGCTGTTTGACAAAGTAGGAGCCAGCCAATTCTGGGTGGAAAAAAGAAATCCTTTGGAGTTTAGTAAAATAAAAACACTCCTGCTGTTTTCTCTCATTTTTCTTTCTCAGTAAAAATGTGAGATTCTTCCTGGGAGGTGAGACAGAACCAAACTCCAGGGTGGGAGTGCTTCTGCATTCCTGATTAAGAGCAGGCTGCCCGTCAAAGGTAGACCTTGTGACTGGGACCTGTTTCCTTCTTTTGAGACCACAAGCAGTGAAACAAGCATCTGGGAGGTAGGCTAGGTCCTGTGGAGCAAGATGCCCTCCTTTTAGCCTTTGTTTTTGGAAAGAGGTAAAATCTACTGGAGTTGTTTCTGCTGCAGCTAGAATGAAGCCCTGAAGAAACTACCTATAGATGGGTAATAGCAGAAGGCACAGTTTGAGCACTAGTTCCTCCTCTTTTACTTTTTTCTCTGCATTTCCTCTGCTCCTTGGCACTGGCAGAAAATAACATAAACCCTACCTGAATCAAAAACCCAAACAACCCCAAAAAGCCAAATCACACAACCCCAACATTCCACCACATAAATCCAAGGGAAGTAGGGTGGCATGGGGTTTGCAGGGTGGTGTGTGCAGCTGTGCCATGCCAATGTAGAAGCTGTCTCAGGCAGAAAGACCCTTGAAAACAAATTTTGGGTGACCCACATGCACAGAGATATTTGGTGTGGGAGGGTGGCAGACAAAACTGTGAGGACAAGGTAGTGTTGCTCATTAACTTTCATCTGTACTATTAGACAAGCTTTGCAGAATTTTGCTATCTTGGTACTCTTGGTTAAAGGATGATGAAAATGAGTTAGAAGGGAAACTTGGAATGTTTTGTAAATATCTGGTCTCCTGGGAAAAAGCTGGCTAACAAGGATGATAAATGAGAGAGAATTAGAGTTGGTTCGTGCATTTGTTTACGATGAGAAATACATCTGTTTGCCAAAAAAGAAATAATTTCTGGGAAGGCATGGTCTCTGTGGAGAACACTGAAAGAAGGCAGTGAATGAAATCCCAGTGACATCCTGCCCTCAGCCCCATCCGTGGCTGGATATCTTGTGCACACAGGGAGGCAGGGCTGCTCCAGCTGGGGTGGGTGGTGCTAGCTGCTCCCCAGGACTCATCCATCAGATGCTGACCCTCCTTGGTGGTGTTCTCACGCCATGGAAAAGAGAGGAGGCTCCTTTCTAGCCAAGATGCAGCAGGAGAAGGTTGTATGGGCAGCATGGCCTTCGGTGGCAGGCTTGACGTGCTGGTGTCAGCCAGGGATTGCAGGTGACCGGTGAAACCAGGAGTGTTTTCTTCCCGGTGCATGTTTCAGCTGCCAGTCTTCCTCAGCCCAGCCTGGAGTCTTGGCTGAAGTAAGTTGTGAAGTGAGAGAAGGTGTCAACTGTAGTGCTTCAGAGAGAGGATTTTCTACGTGAAAGGTCAATCCAGCCTTTTCTCCCTTTTTTATGCTTTCCTAGTGCAATATTCCTGTACCTGTCTAAAGCATGCATTTCTCATGTGCAGCTGCTGTGAGCAAGAAAGGTCTCTCCTACCCTGCCTGTCAGAAAAGGATTGATAAATCCTACCTCTCTGGGAATTTTCCATCTATTACACTCAATTTCAAACCATTTTTCACATCTGCCTCTCAAGTAATTTTATTGCAGAAATGACAGCAGCTGGTATTGTACAACATAACTATGGCAAACGTAAGATGCATGATTGGTTTTGGGGACAGCAGATGCCCAGGGGGAAGAAACTAGAAAACAATGTCTTGGTTCATTGCTAGCTTCTCTCATCTAATTGTGACATACCCTGATTTTTAGAAGACTATAGACACCGTGAATTAAACATATATTAACTACATATATTAATGTGACACATATATTAAATCCCAGCAATTTAGATGCCTGTGTTCCTTGCTGCTTATGCTTATTCGTCCATATCCCTTTGTGTTGTTCACCATAAATTTTTGACCCTTGAATATCACGGTTAATTAATCTGCTTTGATCACTGCCTAAATCAATTATAATGACATGCCAGCACAAAAATGTTGGCAATGATTACTTTAAATACAAATTAAATCTGCTTTAATATTCTAAGCTGGCATGCCGCTCCTCAGTAAGGTGCCATCACACGAGGGACACTTTCTTTTTTTTTCCAATGCTGTAATAATAGCACTTGCTGAAGCATACCTCTTTTTTCCCTTGCTGAGTTCCCATAGTTCTATCCAGATAAATATATAAAAATTTGTGCTGACTTTACCTCACAGCCCTCAGACCTGGCTGATGCTAGGCTGGCCGTAATGTCTTTAGGCTGGGCTGGAGGAGGGACTGATAGCAGGTCGTTTTCAGACAAAATAGTTTGTCTCCACTAACAATTTTGAGCAGAAACCAGGTGCTAACATTTTTGTGATACTCAGTATGTTTTTTTCCATTTGAACCATTTTCAAAAATAACTGATTTTTATCTCCTTTTTTATTTTATGGTTGGTTTTTTTTTTGCCAATTCTCAAAGTCTATGGAACATAAGTAGTTATTCCTGCTGAAAGAGAAGCAAACAGGCAGTGCTGTCAGCCTTCCTCATGCTGAAGGGAAGGACAGAGGCCATCACACAGCTACTCCCTCACAGATATGGCTGTTTTCAAAGGTGGCCTAATGAATGCAGCACAACACATGGGAATTGTCATCACTGAGATACAAGAATATTGTCCTGAATTGAAAATGGGGCAGCAGGGGGGAGAACATTGGTGTTACCCCGACACTCCCAGACTCCTCTGACTGTCTCTTCTTTTATTTTTTCCTAAATTGAATTTGTGAGAACTTCCTTTCTTGTGGAAAGATGTGGCTGAATTTAGAAAGTGCTGTTTATCAGAGTTGTTAAACAGTTGTTAAATATTTCAGACTGCATGAGCAGATCTGGGGCATCTCCTCACCTCCATGACTGGGAAGAGTCCTTGTGGCAGTAGAAGCAGTGTGATCTTTCTGTGCTGTTATACAAGACAAATCTCTTAAGGCTTAAGACAAATCTCTTAACAGCACGGTGCAGAAACAGCCCCTGCCTGCTGCCTATGCCTCAACATTTATCCAGGCAGCACCCAGGGCTGTGGACCACGTGGGCTGCAAAAATGTATTTGTTGAGGTTTTTTCAATGGCAGAGCCTTGAGGAAGGCTTGGAGAGCAGGGCCACGGCAGTGTTTGGCAGTTCCTGGCCATGGCAAGCAGCTGTCAGGGTGCCTTTGACCACAGCCTTGCTGCACCACTCATGGCACGTTCTATCCTCCTGCTGCCAGCAGAGCTGGTCCTTGGCTGTCACCCACACTCATGGATGGTGCCCCTTGCACAGAATTTCCTCTCTTCCTTTAAAGAGCTTGTGTGCAAAGGGATTTCAGGAATTATTTGTGGATCACTAGTAGCTGACTTATTTGTAACCCGTGACCTTAGGATGGCCGACCTGATGATGCCTCTCCAAGATCTTTTCTTGGAATGGTTCTCCTGCTCTTTCTTGCTATGTAGGTATAAGTATCCACATTGTGGAGGTATCCCAAAGTGCCTCTTCAGCACAAGTTGGCATGCACCCGACAGAAAAGCTGTCTTGCCACTGTCAGTGAGAGCTTGCCCTCCAGGGCAGGTATTACCAGAATAAAAAGCTAACCTTCCTACATCCTAAGCAGGAGATTTTCCTTCCAAACTCTATTCCCTGCTTTGTACCTCCCTGCATGCCAGGTTCCCCTGCTGGGATGAACCTCAGCCGAGCATAACCCTTATCCATGCAAGACCAAATGTTTCCTCTGTACCCTTCCAGAGCAAGTCAGACTGACATTACATGAGTTACCCTCTTTTAGCCTTCTAATGGATGAGTTTTCCTTCAGGAGGAGTCACTAGAGAAGTATGTCCTCTGCAGCTCACGCCGTGCAGTCAGGATATGAATTTCAGCTCTTCAGCTGATCTGGACTTTTCCTTGGGAAATAAATGATGCCCTGGGGCAAAATAAATGAACTCTTGCAACTGGAGTTTCATAGAAGGTGACTGGATAATTGATTGTTAGTCCAATAAAAAGTAACTGATGAGGAGTTTGTGGACTCATACATCATTTCTGTGCTATGACTGATATTAAAATAGAAAAAAAAAATGGTAGGAAATGGGAAGAAAAGTTGGTAGGATACTGTGAGGCTGATCTGGTTGTTTTTCATTTTGTTCTTCCTCTCCTAGGTGGGACTGAGTACTGCAGTAAGGAAAGCAAAAAGAATTATGAAGACTTCCAAGGACCTGGTAAGAAATCGATGGCATTAGGGTATTTTACGATGTACTGGCATTTTATCAGGAGTGAGTCCTTGTTTGTTTTGTCTGACTGTGAATCCTCCTGATCAGCATTGAATTGAATGCTGACTCACTCCTACTTGATATAGGATCTGCTCTATCAGGTGACACCGGAAAGAGAGGGAGAAATAGAGAAAAAATATGAAAGTATCAGGAGGGCATTAAAAAAAAAAAGAAAAATGCAGCTACCTTGTAGCTGTATGTAAGTGGGTGCCTCATGAACTGACCCACTCCCTCAGAGCAGAGTGACTGTGCTTTGGGGGTGTCTGAAACTCAAACAATGGCCTGAATGCAAATTCTACATATTTTTCCTGTATTTGTGAGATGATGCCTTTGCCTCTAAAATTTGAAAACTGGGATTTGAAATCTTTCTGCCTCCAACAGTTTTCAGATTTTTAGAGGATCTCTGAAGGGTAGCAGAGAAGGTTCACTTAGGTGAGTCAGTGCAGCCCTATAGTTTGCATCCAGTTGTCTTCAGGCACTTAATGCAGAGAAAATGCTTTAACTGTGAAGAAATTACTGATATTGCTTCTCCCTGAATCCTTACTGCAATGCTGCTCACAAAAGTGAAAATTGAGGTGCCTAATTAGCCTTTGGGCAATTGCCAAATTGCCGAGACAGGGAAATAAACAAAGCACTGGAGAGATGGGCTTCAGCTCCCACAGAACAGCAACCAGCAGGATTTCTTATTCATTTTCCTTCCTATTTGGTGCTGCGCTACTGATGGCTTGAAATTTCCGCTCAAATTACATGAAATTTTTATTCCTTTTTCCCTGGAGCAAGTCCCCATTTTAACCCCTGTAACGAGATGCTCTGAGTCAAGCAGGTCTTCTCTGTGAGCCCGAGATTGGGTGCAGGCACGGGGCTGGAGGGGTACCAGTGCGGGGAGGCTGCCCCTTGGGACACAATTCCTTTGCTTCCTTGCACCTGCTGTACCCTTGGCATACTGGGCTGAGTTCCCCACATGGCCAGCCACATCCCACTTTCTTGGGCTGTGCGTGCCACATCCTTGCAGGCTCCCCTGGGTGGGGTGGCATGGTTGCCATCATTCACTGGGTGCAATAGGCTCTCCTGTTTCTCCTCTACTCTCCCGTATCCTCAAAGCTGCTCAATGCCCCAATACCACTCTCAATCTCCATTGGCCCTTGGCCCCTTCCTGCTCCTAGCTGCCCATTTACCAGCGGGAAGGACAAGCAGACTGGAAGCAGAAATGTCACAGTTGGGTTTCAGTGTATTTTCAAACCTCCTGCACAACACAAGGTCAGCTCAAATTAAAACATGTATCATATGCTTGCTCGGGCCTCTCCTGCAGTTATTCCTAGTGTGCTGCCTGTAATGACCCTGGCTGAAACTTATTTTCAACCTGGAAAGTAGAAAATAACATTTCCAGAGGCATTGCTTCAGCTTGCAATTTCCCATTCACCCAGACTGAAGCTATTTTTGGATCCAGAAAAACAACACAGTAAGAAACACAAAGGAGAATCTCTAGGAGGGAGCACAGTGTGAATCATACTTGCATAAGCCATGTATCCCAGAGCAGCAGCATGTGATGAAATAGTAACGAAATCACCAAAATCACCTGCCCAGTCTGAAGGCTGCCAAATCATGGTGTGCTACCTGCACAGGCAGATACATGTCAGTGAGAGTGGAGGTGCTCTCACTGCCTGGGGAGATTACCTAGCTGAATGTGTGGGTGAGGATCCAGAAACACCCATTTGTGGTAGGACATTCATGCATTCATGTAAGTCAAGAGAGAAAAACATTCATCTGGCCTCTTTCATGCTCTGGCTCATGCTAGACCAAAATGTCAAATTAGTTCTGTTCTTTCTTCACATACCTACTCTTTTTGTTGCTTTTGCCCCATTGCATGTTTGGGGAAAGCCTTCTGAAGAAGTTCTTGCAAGTTAACTGTCCCCATCTTGGCTTGGTAGCTGTGTGTGACTGTGCATAAAAAAAGAAATGTGATTATGGCTGTTGTAGTGAGAATGGGCAATCCATCTGGATCCCAGGATTTCACATTTACTTGGAATTTCTTAGGATCATTGTGAGTTTGGGAAAAAGGAAAGGTATTCACCAGAAACAGAGATGCGGTGAAAGCAACTACAACTCCAAAAAATTCTAATAAATGTCTCCATTCATTAAAAGGAGTGAGCCATCTGTAAGCCACTGGCTTAAACCAAACACCAACAAGCATTAGGGGCTCATTGTTATTCTTTTTTGCAAAACCAATTAAAATAATTACAGAAATGTCATTAGGGGATGTTAACAGGCAATGAATAGGATATTAGTGTTATCAATCACTGTGAGCACCTCTAGCATTAACTTTTCTTGTGGGTGGAAAAGATACTAAGGGGCATTAGCAACAGCAATGAAAGAATGGTGATTAGAGTTCTGGCTGTAAGATTTAATGAGAGCAGGCATCATTTGTACAATCCTGTCATGTCTACGAGGTCCCTGCAAGTCACAGCCTGGCAGTGGGACAAGTGGGAAGCCATGGAGGGAGCCCGAAGGGAACTGACAGCCAGAGGAGGGCATAAGCTGATCTCCTGCCCACCCACTCATGTTGTACAGGGGCAAGTAGTCCATCTTCTCACAGCAACTCCTGCTGCAATCATAGCCTGTCTCTGCTGGGAAGGACACAAAAGTGCCTGCTCACACAAAGATTCTCTCTTTTTTTATACCTGTATTCCTTGCCTTTTGAGAGTAGCCCAAGACACCTTCAAAGAGCAGATGAGCCTCTCCTGCACAACCCCAAGCAGAGCTAAAGCAGCGCCTCCAGATCTCGCTGTCCCACCTGCTGCAAGAATACATAGGCCAGGGAGCCAGAGGCTGCTGGGCTTTGGAATGCTGCTGCAGCTGGTCTTCAGCAACACCCACACCACTGCCAGCTCATCACCATGCCACCATTCCCACCAAAGTTAGGCAGTCTTTGGGATTGCAGAATAATCTTCCTTTGAAACCAGTCGAGATCCAGTCAGCAAGAATTTTCAAATGACTAGCTGAGAAAAAGGCAGGAAAAGTTTTATTCTGCTTACAGCAAAGGGTAAACTTCTAGCGCAGTCTGTGAGCAGAATAAAAGGAGGTTTTATTTATGTATTTATTTTTTGCAAGCCCTGTAGTTTGTCCTTCTGATGCGGTTTTGGCTCCAGGTGCCTTAACTTCAAAGGCTTTGCATAGTGTGACTTGGGCTGAAGTGAAAAGCTGACAGCTCAGATGAAGACCCTGCAAATCTTAGCTTGATGAAAGGCTTAAAGAAACTCTGGTGCTTCTGTTGTCAGGATTAGCCCTACATGAAGGGGTGGGGGGGGAAGTGATTTCTTTCCTCTTTCCAGGAAGTGTACATAGGTTTGCAAATCCCTTTGAGAAAAGCTGGCATCTTGTCTGTGCACCTCTCACCCTCTCGTGCCACCTGACCATACACACAGAGCAAAAAGGAGGCCTGAGTCCCCACCACGCTGCAGGACACAGCCCCAAGGCAGCCAACAGCTTGAACACAGAGGTGCAGAGGGATGGGGAAGAGCACAACTGGAGGTGCAGCAGTGGGACCAGGTTGCCCTTTCAGCCTCAAGGAAATGCCCCCCACTCCCTGGCTGCTTTTGGCTATTTCTCTCTACTTCTTCTGTGGTTGTGCTCTGGTTTCTCCTTTCACTCCACCAGTACCTCCTCCCCCTCCAAGCCAGTGTGGCTAAAGCTTTGTCATTTGAGTGTGTTGGACAGAGCTGAAGAAAGCTAATTGGTGGGTTTTTTTCAGGTTTCTTGTCTTCCTGATGTTCCTTTTTGTTTTCTCCTTTCTTTCACTTTTGCGTCCTTCAGAAAGTGCACTGGTACAGCTCCACCTCCACAGCAGATCTCTCCTCCTCCATTTCAGTGGTACCTGAAAAAGGTACCACTCTTTTTCATCTTCATCTTGCTGCGTGGTCACTTCAGCCACGAGCACAAATGTTGGCTATGGGCTCTGTCCCCTCTCCACAACCCCAGTCCTCCTCTCCACACTGAGATCCTGGCTGTGGCATATTGCTGTGCCTGACCTCCTGCTCTGGGCTGCGTGAGACCCTTATCTCCATGGCCCCTTGATGCCTGTCCAAGCAAACACCTTCCCTGGAGCTGCCAGGCAATTCCCTATGCTCCTTTGCCTCACTGCCTTGCTGTGCTGCCTCAAAGTTCTCCTTTGTCACTCAGCTTTATACACTGGGGTTATGAACCCACATGGTGTGTAATAACCTTCCATTGGCCTCTCCTGAGCTGTATCCAACCTCTGCCTTCTCTTTCACGTTGGGCATGGGTTGTAATATCATTAGGTTGAGGACTACCTTGCTGTTTTTTTCTGCATGCATAAAGTATGTAACACAAGGCAGTTGGTCCAAGGACAGAGCTCTTAAGTGCTATGTCTGTATAAACAATTACCCTTCTTTGCATAAAGGTATGAGTATGCCCATCTGCTCCTCTGCTCCATATTTACATGCTGAATGTAGCCTCGGTGAATACAGCTAATGAGGCTGTGCAGCAGTTATCCCTCTGCAGTTAGAGACCACTAGAGCACCCTCAGTGTTTCAAGACCAACTCAACTCACAGTGAAGCCACAAGAGCAGTGTGTTTGTGGAATTAATTGCCAATGCAAGACAATTCATTAGGAAGGTCTCTCTCAGCTTCTGAAGCTTCCTGTCTACCTGGAACATCGACTGGATTGGCCTGTGACTATGGGCTACTAATGTTGAAAGAGTTTTCCTAGCAGCAACTGTCTTTTACATCTTACAGGTTTGGCCAAGATAAAATCTAGATTTCCAGGTAAAAATGTCGTTAAAAAAAAATCAAGGGTATTCTATGCACAGTCTGGATCCTCCTATTTCTTCTCTTCTTGGAGTTGTTCTGGTCTTTGGCATGTAGAAACCAGACTCATGACTCACACTGTGTGGCTTTCACTAGTTTTGCCCTGTGTCAGATGCCACCATGTCTATCAAACATGAGAACAGTAATACTTACAAAGAATGAAAAAAAAAATTGGTTGCATGAGAGAAGACAGCTGCACAGGAACCTTTTCCTTCCTTTTTGAGTTTTACAGGTCTTTGAAAACAAGAAAAATTGGTTTGTAAAATGCTCAGCCTTAATCCTTGACTGCTGTGTCAGGTCTAAATCCTCTGGCATGTAGCATCCTTATTGGCATCATTGACATTTTTTGATGTTTCTAGGCAGAAAATACGTGGTTTAGTTCTGTAATTTACTGACACTGAATATCCCAAGCTACACCACCTCTGTGAACTAATGCATCCATCTACTTTTATTTTTCTTCCTCTCCAGAAAAGCTTCATGGGGTTCTCAACTGTATGTGCATTTCCTCTTCTGGCTAACCTGTGTGAGAAGATTAAATAGTATGTATAAATTTTCAGTCCTTAACCGGAAACAGAACACGGTACATTTGCTTCTTTCAAAAGTCATCCTTAGCTAGCAGAGCTTCCCAGACTTTACTTATGTTTGTTTCCTTTATAAAACCACTGTCTTGGTGGTACAGAAGGAGCTTGCACAGAGTTCAGGTAAGTAAGATTACTCACAGGGATCCTTGTGGTTTTTTAATGCTTGAAACATTTGCTTAATTTTAACACGTCCCAGAGGTCAAATATGTGACACACTCACAGATGTGACATCCCCAAGGGGAAGCCACCTTTCTCCTGAGATTTTCTGTGCCCAAGAAACCTCTCCATTTCATTTGTTCACCCAGTTGTGGTGCCCATGGCTCAGCGCAGGAATGCCACCAGCACCTGCATAACTCTCTGAGGAACCTGAATTTAATATCAGTTGTGAAGCATAGAATAATCCCAAAGTGTTTAAGAAAGTCAGGTGGATGGCATCCAGGAAAAACAACTCATGACAGTGCTGACTTTGAGTCAGTTTCTGAGGAAGGCCAAGGACATGAGCTGGGCTATTACTTGTAATGCATATTTGTCAATGTACTCCAATGACCTGGAGGAATACTCAAGCAGGTCTAAGAATAAATCAGGATTATCAGCCGTGTATTTGACTGATTCAACTGCCAAGACTAACTTGCTCACCTATTTCTGCTCATTTAATTGAAACTACAAATATCAGGAGTTTATTTGGAATGGGTTGATTGATATGAAAAATCTTGCAAGTATCTTTTGACATGTTAGTCAGGACACATAAGCTGAGTTTGAGCCCTGAGAGTTCAGATAGCGGAAGTGGGAATGAAATTTTAGATCCTATGTTGGATTGCATATGTTCAACTCAGCTCTTCTGATCTCTCCCTCATGCACTCTCTCTCTGACCATCTTTGGTTTTTTACTTTCCTCTTTCTGTAGCTACAAAAAAAAAGTCTACAAAAATAACTTTTATCACAGATTTGATGTCCTAGTTAGTTTTAGAGACTGCAGGCTTGATATTGAAGCCATACAGGAGTCCATCAGCCTCCCCTCCAGAGCTCAGGCAGCAGATTTTGAATACAGAATTTGCTCTTTTGGGCAGGATCACTTCACTGAATATGGAACAGTGAATATCATGCCATTTATTATCTATTCTGTACACTTCACTGTGTTTTTTACTTTCCGAATAGATTGCCTTCCATATGTTAACACTATGGTTTTTGGTTTTGTTTTTTACAGTGTTCTAAGAAATAAACTGCCTTTTGAAGATTTTGATGGAGATAAATTTAGTACTTTCCCAGTAAGCAAAGCCTTTCCTTTGGTACAGTAATCCCTTGATAATGAGGATGTCTCTGGGATTCCTCCTACTTTCTGCAAAGCCTTATCCATTCATGTGAAAATTGGTATAGGAATAAAGTGAATGGAGGGTTTTTTTGTCATAAAATGTCAGGTTTCTTCCTGGATGAAAAAGCAGTCATTCAGGTATGCCACCTGGGGAGATGCACACATAAAGCTGTGCTCCCCGCAGAAGCAAATTGCTCTGCTGCTGAGTGGTTTGTTTACTGAATTAAAAAGAGGTGAAGTAAAGTCATAGTAAAAAAAAAATAAATTGCCAACTTGTCTTATTTCTGCACCAAAGCATGCTAGGTGTCACTTATTAAAGCTTAGCAAAGGGACTCTGGAATACAACCTGTTTACTGGGTTTTATTCCTAAACCTTGAGTCAGATTCTCATTTTAGATATTTTAAATTAAAAGTTCAGGAGTAATGGCTGTCCTATCTGCGTGTTTCTCCTGGCCTTTAGACATTGAGGGGCTATCACTGGCGAGGCAGGGACTGCGATGACAAAAACACCACCGTGTACCCCGGCAGGCGGTAAGGATTTTAATTATTTTAAAGGCTTCTTAATATTTGTGGCTTTGAGAAGAATGAGGGCCAGATTTTGTTTTGACCATACTCTTAGACAGCACATCACTGCTTGTTGCTTGATTTCACTGTGAGGGAGACAAGAGGGGATGATCAAGACCAAGGATAGTGCTAATTTGCAGGGGTGGTGCACACATTTCTCTCCTTTCTCTGAAGCATCTGCAGCTAAGATTGGTCAGACAGACCAGAGGTGGGGAGGGAAACCATGCCACTGACTAAAAGGATAAGTTTCATTCAGCAACTTCCAGTATTAACTTTAAATTAATATTGCATGTTACATTTGCATTTTCCTAGGAAAAATTGCCTCTCCTAGGTCCAAAGGGGGGAAAAACCCACCCTTCCATGCAGAAAGGAATTTCTAATTCCTTTTGATTCTTAGTGAAATATCGCTGTAGGGATCTGATTTCCTGATTCTTTTGGTGACATTGTTTATCCTTTTGTGTCTCTTTTTTAGTCCTGATAATTGGGATGCAAAAAGTGACTCTAACTGCAATGGCATATGGGTAAGTAAATGAAGTTGCACCTTCATGATTTCTGCTTCTCTTTTGTCCTCTCTAGTCTTTCATTTAGTCTAAAAATTTTTCTTTTTTATTTATTCTGGTTTTATTAGCTGATATTAACAGTTTGTTTGTTGATGCTTATGATTGTTTAAATTTTAGCTTATATGATTAATTTAAATGTACATATACTTATTAAAATAATGTAATGGAAAACATCATTATTATGATGCAGTGCCTCCTGCAGGCAAACATTCAAGAATAATTAAATTCTCAGCCTCTGTTTTGCACTGCCATTCTTCAGGTGCTAGATAGATATTATTATCTGCCGCTTCTCTTCTCCAACAGGGTGTGGATCCGAAAGATGGAATTCCCTATGAGGAGAAATTCTGCAAAGGTAAATCATTAGAGTCAATACAAGAAACTATGTGTCTTATGTATTAATTTTACAAATATTTCAATATTTGCACAGTCATTCACAAGGCAAGGGAAAGACAACAGGCCTTACAACATCATGAGAAAGGCAAAATTATTTGGTTTTTTTAATCTTAAGGATGGGCAAAGATGAAGCTTGAAAAACACAGGCTGCTGGTAATTTCCTGTTAAAAGTCAGCTCAGTAATGAAGTTGAATACATAGATCAGGGACAGCAGCAAACAGAGATGTCACCTCTGCATCTTCTCTGGTGCTTGAAGACTAACCCAGAGTAATGGCCTTGGGATTTAGGGAAGCAGTTTAATATCTGCATTTGTCCAGTTTTACCTCTTGCCATAAATACATGCATTTTTTCCAGAGAAGGCCTTAAAGGGGTGAAGTGATGGCATCAGCTGATCTCCCTGACCACGATGTGGGTGGGCACCTGTGTGTCCACATTGCACAAGTGAAAACCTCACGAACCAGCTGTGACTGCAGCTGCCACTCACCTCACCTGACACTGAAATCAGTATCCTGGGGATGAACCATTGCCTGGCAAGACTCCTCAACATTTTTAGATGAAAGGCAACCTACAAATGTTAAGCAACATTAATTATAAACTAGACAGATTGTTCTAGCAGAAATACTCATATGAGTAGCACATCAACCACCCAGTTCTGTTATAAGGAGCTTTGAGCAATTTTCTGAGTAATCCGATTTCCCTAAATGTTTAAGTACTTTTTAATGCATAATCTATGGATAGTAAAAATAAACACTGTCTGCACAGCAGGACCTCTGCTGAAATAGCACACAATTTGAATACAACCAGGATTCTTTTCCAATTAGCAAGACCTTCTCCTGTTTTTCATGCCCAGTCCCCAGTTGTTTCTCTAGGGTTGTTGGCAAATGCCTGTTAGATGGTTTTTGCTGCAGATGGAGTGAAAATCCTATTGCAATGTCAGAGCATTTAAGCCACGTGAAGAGTGGTGTGGTCAGTCACCCTGTGACTCCATCAGCTGCCACTGCTGTTCCTTTTTAAGCACTCTCCAAGCTCAGTTTCAGTTTGCTCTTGCTGCCCATGTGACTAACAAAATGCATCCCTCAGGTGCAGACTCCAAAGGGGTGGTGCTCTTGGGAGATTCGGCCGGCGCTCACTTCCACATCCCTCCCGAGTGGATGACCGTCACGCAGATGTCAGCGGTGAGGAATCACATCCAGGCTGCCAAAACCACTGATTGCCATTTGCTTTCTCCGCTGTGCTGCAGGTTGCCAAGGGGAAACAAGTGCAAAATGCTTCATTGCACTGGAATTTGTAGTTATGGTCTCACGTGTATCAGTCCCCTCCCGCATCTGCTCCTGTGAAGATAAAAAAGCACAGCCCTGTGCTTCTGCTGCTTCTCTGACATCTGTGCAATTGGGTCAGGGAAGAGTTTGGCTGCAGTGTCCCGGTGCTGTGCCAGAGACACAAACCAGGACATCTGGCTTTCCACGCACGTGCCTGCGGCTCAAGGAGACCCGTGCTGTCTGTGGGATCAGACCTGCCATCAGCAGGCTGGCTGGGATGGCTCCTTGCTGTGAGAGTGTTTGCAGAAGTGACCCTGCTGACAGTCAGGGAACTTCTGCTTCAGGAATCTGGCTCTGAAATGACATGCCCTGGATTGTTTTCCCTCATCCTGTGGCGTATGTGAAATGGGTCTCATAACTCCAGCATTCAGGTTTGGAGGCTTGTTGAACAAATGCATCCGCAGGTGTTTGAGGGTCATCCAAGTATTTATAATAGACTTGTCCTTAAGGGAAGAGTTCCTGGGACCATAAATTATCACTGCCACACTGAGGTCTATCTTTGGGTGCTATCCCAGCTCTTCCTATTTTCAAACAACAAAATGCACCTGACTGTGAACTATACTGAGCCTGTTGCAGGTCACTGGCATGTAATGAAATAATTGAGAGGAAAAGATCATTCCAGCAAACTGCAATTATGGGGTGGAGATAAATGCGCAGGTATGCTCCTGACCTTCACTGTTGTTTCCTATCCTGAAACGCTGTCACTCCCTGCCAGGGAGGACTGTACCTTGTCTTCCTCTGCAAAAGGGTCTCTTGCACAGGGGTGAGCAGATAGATCATCATGGCCCACCTTTCCTGGCGAAAACCTGCTCCTCCACTGTAGAATAAGGTGTTCTGGAGAATAATTCTTTTTCCAGAATGTTGGTAGTTGCAGTGCCATGGGAGGTCTGAGAGTTTTATGGGTTTTTTCCATTTTTGCTCCCAGAGCTGATTTAAATGTTGCAGATTAGCCATTGTTTTTCTTTGTTAACTGCTTATGAGCAACAATTAGAAGAATGACACTGATGACAGAGCTGATGAGGAACATAATAAATTAGCATTAACGATAGTTGAGATGATCTCATTTATAAAGATGATCATAATACTGATGGTGATGATGATTCTGGCAGTAACAATGGTAGTAAAGCCATGTAGGCAAGACCAGTTTTAGACTGTGTCAGCATTTTATAATCACTGTAATGAAGATTTAGAAAGAATTTCTCTTGCTTGAAGCTTGCTGGTCCACCAGCTGGATGGGTCAAGGACTGGTAGTAGCATGCCAAGGCACAAGCTTCAAGGCTGGGAGCTGGAGTGCAGATTACAAAAGTGAGTTTTGGAGGCTCTCTGTCTGATGAGGGTAGAGCAGCTTGCATGGGAGGGAACTGGTGCTCTCTGTGTAAGGCCCAAAAAATATATGTGAGGTTTGGGATAGGAAAGAACATGTTTTTTCCTAGGACTATTTGCAAGCTCTCCTACCAACCTGGCAAAAATACATCAGTTAAATATTAATGCAGACATACAGAGAGCTCAGTTATATAAAAACTATTATCTGTGATTAAACTCTAGCAAAAGTAAAAAGTTATTTAATTTGGAGCTCACCATGAGTGAGAAAGTTGTCACCTGAGCACAAAAGTGCTAGCAGAACGATTTCTGAACTAATTCAGACTTTATCACTGGCTCTGCCTCTTGCTTGTCCTCTGTCTCTTGCTTTCTCTGTGGAGAATGTCAGTAGCAGCAACGTAACTCCCCTGGGGTTGTGAAGGTGCAATACTGTTGTCTCTTATGTTGTGTTAAATGCCACTGACAAATATCCCTCATCTCTAGGCTTTATTAACAAATTAACTGGCTTCAATGATTTTTCAGTGCAAGGCTTCCCTCAAGGAGAATTTTTAAGCACATCCAGGGATGGTTTTGTGACCAGAGAGAGTGCAGAGAGTCTATGTCCTAATCTTACAGAAAACATCTTTAATCTGGCACCACAGCAAGAATTTTAAGTTAGGCCTTGGAGAGGAGAGGATAAGGCATCAGCTTTGTGTTCCTGCTGTTCCCTTGTGCTGTCTAACTCAAGACACTTTGCTTTGATTCTGTCAAAATTTCTTTGATAAGACACATAAAAATAATAGTTTGTCAAATGGCTTTATCCACAGTCAATACTAGAGTAAGTTCAAAGCTTTAATTTCCATTTCAATAGAATCTAAAACCTCTACATGGAATTCCAAATAGCACTTCCTCACCCCTGCCCTGTCCAGATTTTTTATCATGTATATGGGAAAAAAGTTGTGTGCCTGTTAATTCAGGTTTATTCAGTGTATTGTTTCATCACTTTAATGTTTTTCTATATTTTTACATATCCACTTTATATGCTTTCTATATTTCACATATTTCTTATATATATTTCCTTTTATGTGTTTACATATACAAGTGTTTACATATATAAGTGTAAAGTAAACTTTACACTTGGTAACAATGCTGTGGGCCCATCTGCTAATCAGCACCACATCAGTGGCAGCTGTTAACTCCAGTTTTAAAGCTAATTAGGTGTGGAAATAATTTTTCAGGAGAGATGCTGAGTATTTGCTTAAGAGGCTCTGCAGAATGGTTGTTTTCCCTAATTTTGCTGCACATAGTCCACCATGCAAAGGAGAGGTTCTGATGAGTAAGGGAAGAAAGAGAATGTGAATGAGAAATTCACTTCAGGATGTTGTTTGGGTAGCTAAATATTCAACACCGGGGTTACAAGATGGGTATTAGGGCTGAACAGCTTTGGAATTCGTTATGTCCATGCCATTGACTCAATAGCATTGTTGGGAAGATGTTATATATTGGATTTTGGATTTTCTGGTCTAATTAGGAATTCACTGCCCTCTTAGCTTTGCCCTGTAAGGGTCATGACCCCCAGTGTAATCCAGTGCAGGGGGACATGCTCCTGTTACACATCTCATGTCATATGGGATGTATCAAGTTGCATCACTCACTTTTCCCCAGTCAAGTCCTCCAGGCATGCTCTGTATCAGAGGGGGCACTCTTGTTTTCCAGTGCTACTTCCAAAGCCATCACCTAGGAGCCACTCACATAGAGAGTTACCATCCCTCTCAGAGTATATTCTTCCCACAAAGAGATTATGGAGACATTAACGGGTGTGGAAAATACCCATTATGAAGTGGACACGTCTTTGAAAACTGCAGGTCAGGCGTGCTATTTCTCCATTGAAACAAACAATCAAACAAAGAAAACAGCAAAAAAAACCCACCACTCTTTCCTGTGAAGGGGAAGTCACAGGTAATTTACACAAAGAGAATTATCCATCTCTAAGAAGGGGTTGAGTCAACCTTATTTTGGCTTTCTGGTTAGCAATAGCTTTTGGGTTTGCCAGACTTTTCTTTTAAAAGTTTCAGCAAGAATCAGGCTGAATGCTCATCCCTTTAACCTGGAAATTTGGACTCTAAAAATGAAGTGTAATGCAGTAGACCTGCACATTATAAGTTTTAGCAAAGCAGAAGAAATACTGGGGGTTTTTTGAGGTAGATGTTTTTTGCAGAAAGCTAATGTGGAGAACACTGGTATGTCTAGCAATGGATATTGTGCTCCTGCTGCTCTGTCCATCTGCTTACAATTGACTTCCAAATAGCTACTAATTACAGCATTTTTCTGTTGTATGTCTGGAATAGAAGCAACTTTTATATCTCATTTTAGAGACATTTTTATTTTGAGGTAAAAGCACTATATTTATAAATGTGATGGAAATAATACCCTTTCTAGAAAGATGCATTTTAAAATTGTTGGATCTCTATTTTGTTGCTGACTGAAGAGAAAAATAAATCCTACATTTATCCATAGTCCAGTAAATACCTAATTGCCCAAAAACTCAGAGCGTTCTCAGATATCATTAAAGTAACTGTTTCATATTATTTATTTCCTATTAGCAGAATTCATAATTTCTTAAAGTATGGATTCAGGATGTCCCAAACACTTATTCCCACTGCCTTCTTTTTTTGCACCACTAGAAAAAAACAGGAGTTTGATGTGTGAAATTCTTGTTAAAAACATTATCTAGCATTCCTCTAAATCCAGTGAAATGCAGGCAGGTTTCTCCAGGCTAGTATTGTGGTGACTAAGATACTGCATTTTGTGGGAAATAAGGTAATAGTTTTGCTAATTTTGAACCTCTGTCCCTTGCAGCTTTACAGAGCAAAAATGCAATTTGTGTTTTTTTAAATGATAGGCTGTGCTTTTCTCAAGAGCTGTAAGGTTTTCTTATTTGTTTATTTACAGAAGAAAGTTGTCTGTGGTACTTAATACTCTCACCAGGATTTGAACAGCACTAAAGTCATTTTAAAAAAAGAAATGCCCAATTTTCCTTTAAATTAAGATATACATCATGATTTCAGGATTTCCAGGACTGACATTTCAAAAGGCTTGTATGAGTGTTAGGTTTCCAATGCCCTTTTGTATTCTGATTTTGGAAATCTCTTGCCATAGCAACCCTGAACCTTCTTCCATTTAAGCACAGCTTGGCATGTGTGCATTTAGCATCAGCCACGGCTTTGGCTGCTCCCTGCTTCAAGGTAGGACACACCTAGGAGGGGAGGACATTCATTGAAATGAGACCCATCTAAAGCATTTGAGGCTAAAACATGGCATTTGAAGCTAAGCTGGAATAATTTTCTACTGATTCCCTGCTAAAATCTGGCACGTGGGCTGAAGTAGGTTTCTCAGCCAGAATAGTCTAGAGAATGGTATTTAAACAAGGCTGTGCTCAAGAGAGTTTTATGCTAAAAGTCAACACAGCTTCACCTCTAGTGTGGGACACATTTGCATCTGAGACTAAGCAACACACAGTCTGTTAGGCTGTACTTTCCAAACTACATCAATGCAGAGTTTAAGGTTCAGCATTCTTCTGAATTTCCCATTAACTACTCATCTTCACCCTTTGGACCTGAAATATCTTCAAAAGCCTGGCCCTTAAGTGCTTTGTTGGAACAGTGTCAATGCTAAATGTATGTACAGTTTTCAAATGCAACTATAATTTTGGGCTCAAATGTTCCTCTTCAAATCAATTTGCAACTCAATTAGGTTCTGGCAAATTCATATTTAAGCCAAGTTTTCAGGGGAAAAAAACCCAACAGTTTAAAATTATTGGGACTTGTCCAATGAAGATATTGTTTTGGAGTGTCAATGGGAAATAATGAGAGAAGTGGTCATAAAATGATTTTTTTTTAAATGATTTTTTAAATAATTTTGTATCTCTTTTTATACTCTCACATATGTGTGACTCGGAAGAGATCATATCTACAGGGTTTTTTCTGCGCTAAGTGACTGTGTCTGTCACCTTTAATGCAAACCTGCGAGGAGGGAAATATTGCAAATGGCCAAGCCATGCTGTATCACTCCACTTCTGCTCATAGCTGTGCCCTCGGGTTAAGTGCTTGTTTGTACACAAAACTAACAGATCTGAAGAAGGCAAATTTGAAGGTTCTCTGCAGCCCTACAAAAAGAATATTTTTTATATGTATATGTATGTACACATACACTCAAGGACACATACATATATGTGAGGGAGAGAAAGAGAGAACAAACTGAAAGATAATTAAGACAGGCCCATTTTCACCTTGGTAACTAATCCACATCTACTGTAAGTGGGTCAGATGTGCTGTTACATGCATTAAACAGCATCTGCTGTGCATTAGACTGCTTAGAGCGTGGCTTCAGGATTTCTTCCCCCCAAAGCCCCCCCTTTGCCTGCCTTTCCTCCCCTTTCTCTGCATCCCCCTCCATCCTCTTACAGCCAAAACTCTTAGACATACACTCAACCCATATACTCAAGTGTAGCTCTCATACACCTAAACAATAATTTTCTGGGAATTAGAACTTGGTGGGGAGCACAAGATTTAGCTCTACTGTAGCTCCTCAGTTATTCTGACCCTCCTGGATAAAGAATTACCCACCTGCTTCTTGTTTATAGCAGTGAGGTCTTAAGGAAACCCCACAATTGCTTGGAGAGAAAATGAAGCTAATAAATTATATGGATTAAACCAGCCTGTAAGTTCTCTGATTTTATGTTTTGACCTTCTTTTGGTTATTACCTTTTTCATCAGCAGTTTTTCCTGTTTATGAGCACACTGGATTTATACATTTGTCTTTGCAAGCGTACCTCAGACTAGGAAAAGCTGGAAATTTACTCCATGTTCTTGTCCTTCTGAGGTGGCACAATTTATCAAGGCTATTTTCCTAACCTTCCATGATTTTTGGGACATTCAGAAAATTTAGTGGAAAAGGACAGGGCACTGTGTTTAGAATGTACAACATGGTTTGCATCTCTAGAGAGGCTTTCAAAGGGCAAGCACTTTAAAAAAGTGTTAGGGACTAATATCAGCAAAACAGAGAAGGGTAAAGGATGTGTGTATTTGCACAGGGAGGTTATGTCAGATGATGTGCTTTTCTCCCTGATCCCTGCCATGCTCAGAGACCTTTCTGACTCTGTTGCCATAATGCCATCCACAAAATTTACAGTGAGGACGAGGCAGAGGTTTTCAGGGGATCAGATATTCGCAGCTCGTCCTGCTGTAGAGGGCAGGGGAGCTTTGAGAGAATTTGACATTATGCCTGTGCCATATTATCTGGGGACATCAGGCTGTCCCCATCAACCTCTCTTCCTGTGCCCAAGGCTGACCCACCTTTGGGCAGGACAGATGCTGGAACAATCATCTGCTGCCTTGGTGGTCTGTACCTGCAGTACCTGCTCACATCAGGAGGAGTTTTGGACTCTCTCAGGAAAAAAGGGTGCCAGGAGCTGCAATTCAGATCTCCCTTCTGCTCTTCCTTCCTACATCTCTTCATATGCCTGTCTTACAAGAATCAACTTTTTAAGTATATGCGTATATAATTATCATTACTTGCTTTAGTTACAATTGCTGCTGTCTGGATTATGCTCTGGGTAAGAAGTGTTCAAATTTGCTAAGAGGATTTTGTGTCTGTGAGGGTGAAACCGTGTTGATTTAAAAACTTCTCTTTCAGAAATCATTTGCTAATCTCCCCATGGCTTTCAGTGACGAGCTCGACTGGCCCCAGTTCTCAGAGATCACTGGATTTCTGAATTCCACCATCGGGTAAGCCAACAGACAGAGTGGCCAAGTCATAGCAAGTCTCTAGGTCTCTCAGAGCACAGCAAGAAAAAAACCAAAACAGTGCTTGAAAGGAAAGAGAAAAATACTATTCAGCTCTGCATATGCTCTTTCTAAAACCGAGATCAACATTGGATCCAGGGTTTTTTAAATATATGGTAAATATATAAGCAAGTCTTCCTGAAATTCAGGGTAGGTTTTAGAACCAGTCACACTGTAATTTAGAAGGAGAAAAACCCCAAATAAATAAAAAATAAACTAGATTTTTTACAAAATTCGGGGGAAGGAGAGCATTGATGAAACTAACAAAAATCAGCCTTTCTCTTTTCTTACGTTTTTTTCTTAATCTTCCTCTCTTCCTCATGTTTCTTTTTTGCTGCTGAAACAGTGGAATAAAGGGTATCCCCATGGTTATTTCATAGTGTTCCCTACTGGGGGGAAATCTTTCCTCTCCCCCTCACACACCTTTTTTTTTTATTTAACACATTTAGAGGGAAATAGCAAAAGGAGAATTTGAAAGACTCTGTGACCTAATTTGCTGTGTTAGTTTGGCTCATGTGGATGGGGAAGGATGCAGGGATAGATGGGAAAAAGTAAGTCTCTGCCAGAAGAGAAGGAAAATTAAGTCCAAACACAAAACCTTGAAATGCCTGCAATTCTAACTGTGAAGTGAAAAAAAAAAAAGTTTTTGTTAATCATCTCTCTGGCCAGCATTAACAGGCCTTTGAATCCTGCAAGAGCTGTAGGATACAATCATCAACCAGTGCCTGGTCTGACCTAAGTTTCAGAGAATTTTTATTTTTTGTGTTTAAGATAGGTCAGGAATACAGCTGAGTGCCAAACCAAGCATGGGTCAAGCCTGAAGAGGCTTTCTACCAGCAGAATTTAAAAGTTGGCAGAATACATTTTTTTCCAGCAAAAATACCTGTTGCACCATATACTTGGACTTCTTGTTTCCCTTTTTCTCCCTGTGCAAAATCCAGGCTCTCAGCCTCAACTACGTTCACACAGTCTCTGCTTTAGGGCAGTTTACTACTTGACAAGCCAACAGGAAAGATCTATGCCCCCTTCTCTTTCAGAGCCGCAGCAAAACTGACCTTTTAAAGTCCATTACAATGCCCAGCCACTCAGTACACAGCATTTGTCTGGGCTCCAAAGAAACTGAAGCTCACAAGTGATCAGAGCTTAGCACTGCCCCTGAAGTTGTCAGTGATAAGCCTGGGTCCAGTGTTCAGTTTTTAATCTCTTCCACGCCTGGAGGAAGGAAAAAACCAAACAAACAACTGCAGCCCAGATAGAAATGACCGTGTACTCGTGGCTGGGAGCTTGGTCTTCTCATCACCCTTTGGGCTGTTATCCTTTTAATTTGTTTTTTCATTTTTCTCAGCAGCGCCAAATAAAGGAGAGAACTAATAACAGTCAAGCATAACCTGTTTTCAGATTAATCTGTCCAAGATTTATGATGTTGGGAAACGATTGCCCTGCCAATGTTTCTTCTCTTTTACTTACTGTTCCATAACAACCAATTGAAAAGTCAATTTGTGAACAACCAACAGAATTGTTTTGATAAATGATGTATAACAAAAAGGTTTTTAAACACCTTATCTGAAAGAACAGGATAAAAGCATTGTTCCTGGATGGAACAATGTCAAACAAACTCTTCATCAATTTATAGTTTCTGAGAAGATATCTTTGCTTTATTTTAGGCCACCCTATTCAAGATTAAAAAGATTTACAGCCACAAAAAAAAGAGAGATGGTGAAATAGAAGCGTATACATAAGTGGGGTACTGAGTTTTTCAGAGACAAGAACATACTTCATTTTTAATATCAGCTGTATTTTCATCATTATCATATGAGTTTAGCAGTGTGTGTTTTCTCAATTTATTTCAGAGGCTGGACAGACTCTCTGTATCTACGTTTACGCAAGAGAAATCGCTGTAATCACAGAGACTTGCAGAACATTTCCCAAAATGGTATGTTAACTTTTTTTACCTTTTTTTCTAATTATTTTTTAACATTACTAATGCTGATAATTGATGCTGCATTGATGAATATTTCAGAAATAGAAAGAAATCTCTTCCTAGTTGCATGCATTTCTTATGGACCAATAGAGAACAGCACTTACTTAACTCAGCACCTTCTCTTCTGGCTCTGAGCAGGGAGGTGTGTGGCTTCATCCCTCTTATCCACGTGCTAAGAATTTCCACTGGATGAAAACCACTGTACTCCACTGTAACTCTGCGGAGGTTTTCTTGACCATGGCCGAAAGGGAAGATTTAGGGGGATGTCAGTAGTGGTGACAGAGATAAAAGGGCTGCCCTTCCTCTCCTCCAGAGGCTGTGGCATGGTCCCCGCTTGCTTGCACCTCCCTGCTCTGTTCTCCTGCAGGGAATCGTGGTAGGGCCCTACACTGCACCCCAGGATACCACGGGGTGTGCCACAGATACCACTGAGCTGCCACACCAGCTCCAGAGTGGGCACAGAGTGGTCATCAGTCTCACAGCAAGGGGGCCCATGACATCCTGAGACATCCTTTGGGGACCAGCAAGCAGAGATCCTCCTGAAAAACTGGGGAGGTCACTGGTGCTGGCATCCTAATGTGCTCTCAGAACAGATTTTTAATAAGTAATCAAAAGCATAAACAAAACTTAACACTGTTGGGTTTTGATTAATTAATTTTGTGGGGCTGGCGCAACACCATCTTTCTATGAAAAAACATTATATATATATATATATGTATATGTATATATATAAAGTATGCATATAAATATGCAGCAGATCTGATCTACCTAGAATTAAGGAAAGTGTCTTGCATGGTATCCCAGTGTACAGTGAAGAAGAGGAAGATTAATACAAGAAATAAGAAGTGGGTAGAGGAACAGCTAAGCAGGGAAGAGCAGTGAGTTTGAGAGCAAAGCCGTGTCCCTCCTGCATCTCTCCTGAGGCTAATGCTGCTTAACATTTGGAATGGTGACCTTAGAGCAAAGACCAAGGTACATGCTTGATGGCTTCTGTGAATGATGCAAAATTGCAAAGTATTAACCATCTTGCAGCGGGACACGTCCTTACACAGGAATAATTTGAATGAACTTGGGAACAGCAGTGGCAGGAATTGCAGCAAGTACCATTGTACAAAACTTGCATGACAGAAGTAATGATGAGACTTCTCTGAAAACCAGTGGACCATCAGCCAGACATGGTGGAGGGACAGAGGCATTGGGGTGCAAAGAGAAATTCCAAGAAACCATCAAGAGTGCAGGGTAGAAGTGGAAAGAGACTGAGGAGGTTACGAGATGCATCATGCATGACATTTTCTCTAGAGACAGGAAGACAGTCCTTCCTCATACAAGTCCTAGTAAGACCTCAGATTTTGGTCTCATTTGTCTAGAGAGCACAGACCTTGATGGGGATACAGGGAAAGGTTTGGGGAGGATTAGGGCAATGGAGACTTCTGAAGGGATGATAAGACATGTTGACATTTGAGCAAAGCAAAAATTGAAAGGTATTACCATTTTCAATTATTTTGAGGCATAAAGATCACAGAGGTAGAGGGATAGGTCTGGTACAAAAACATGGGTTTTCATTAATCTTACTTTTACTTGGAGGGAAAATTTTTAAAAAAGGTTACCATCAAGGAGTGAAAACCTAGAATAATCCTTAAACCAGAGGAATGAAGGCAAACAAGAAACCCTGAGTTGTCAGAGGGGTTGTGTGAAGGGGTGATAGTAGTACTCCTTGTAAATTGATGTTTATGATATTAGCTTTTGTGTCTTGGATTAGTTGATGTCCCCAACAGCAGGTTTAAAAGACACTTGATTATGCTGTGATTATCCCTTTTTGTTTCTATTGTATTTAATTAATTTTCATGCTTCAGAAAACTGGCTGCAGAAGCTTGGGAAAATTTATTTTCCTCGGGTAGAAAACTTGGCTATATGGGATGCTCTTTCTTCCCAGCAGATGATTCATGTTGGCTACAAGTGAGGAGCACTGCTGCTTCTAAAGCTACTTAGAAACTTATTAAATGCTTGGAATTTCCTGGAAAATTTAGGATCAGAATGGATCTGCCCCTGCCCTCCACTTCCAACCAACAGATACCTATAAATATCTCTAAGGCAGGTGCCAAGAGGACAGTGCCAGACTCTTTTTGGTGGTGCCCAGTGACAGGATGAGAAGCAGTGGCCATGAGATAAAATTCAAGAAGTTTCACCTCAACCTGAGGAAGAACTTGTTTACACTGGGGGTGGCAGAGCACTGAACAGGCTGCCAGGGAGCGTGTGGAGTGTTCCTCTCTGGAGACATTCCAAACCCACCTGGACATGTTCCTGTGCTCAAGCTGACCCTGCCTTGGCAGCGGGATTGGACCAAATGATCTCCAGAAGTCCCTTCCAACCCTAACAATTCTGTGATTCTGTGAGTCTGTGATCTTACCAGGCAGAAAAGGCTGCACGCACAGGTAGCACAATGCAGGGATCACTTCCAGGGTCAGATGGGCATTTTCCACCTAAAATATTGCATTCTGGTGCCAGCACCAATGCCACTTGTAATGCCTCTTCTATGCCTTCCTCCTTCCTGTGGCACACGTGGTTTTGCTGAGGCTTTGAGTCTTCTGTGAAAGTGTTTTACAATGTCTGTGGTGTCATCAGTCAGGTGTTTCCGACTTTCTTGCCTGTAACTTGCAGGGCACTGGAGTTGGTGGCTCCCATCATTGCAATCCCCCAGGTGGGCTTTCTGGTGAGAGAGAATTTAAAAAGGGCCAAACTAGATGGTCAAGGATGACAAGGTGTCAAGGTTCTCATTCATATTCAATTTGTCTCAGTAACTGATACCCTATTTATCTTGTTCTGCTCTTTTTACGTTAATGGGAGTGGTACTTCATGTGCTTCCTTTTCCCAGTTCCCTCATAGATTTTTTTATAATCTCTCACTGTGTGCATCATTCATTTTTCTCTTCACATATCTCCTTTCCACTTACACTACAGACACCTGCGGGATATAAAAAGAGGTGAGCCTGTGTCAGGGCAAAAGACTCTGCAGAAAAATTAAGAAGTGAATTCAAAAAGGAAAAAATTACCAGTAAGAGAAGAGTCGCAGGATATCTTCTCTAAATCATCGCACTGACACTACATTTTAAAGGTTCACTTTTATTGCTTCATTTGATGTAATAGTTTCCCAGAACGGGAGGATTTAAAAAGCCACCCTCAGTGTCAATAAAGCAAACAGCTGGCCACCAGCCTGACCTAACCCCACCTGGGACAACTAAACCTTCCTCTGAAAATGATCCTTCACAGCCCCACATGGGTGCAAGGAAAGGATGCTGATCTGGTGGGGGAGGTGTGCAGCCAAGAGCTCGAGCCCAGGGATGGAAAGCCAAGCCAGGCACCAAGAACAATGTTCCTGTCCAGCTCCCCTAGAAAAGCACCAGCACTGTGTCAGACGGGGCACAAAGGGGCATTCCCCCACTGCCCTTCTCAGGACATGGATCTTCACCGTGGAGAAATGCTTCCCCAGCCTCCATGCTAACAGGATTTCTGCCTTCCCTGTCTTAAGAAATCCCAGTATCCTCTGGAGGTGGTGGACCCTTCCCTTGCAACTGGAAGCAAACCCAACCTTGATTTCTCAACCAAAACTAAAAAAACCCCACTAGTCTGAGAATGGAAAGCAACAGAGAGAGAGAGAGAGGCAGGAAAGATCCAGGGATAGATTCCAGGACATTCAACAGTCTAAGGGTAACTGTTTTGCTTCGTCTCTTTTCTTCTCTTGAATATTTTCATCACAGATTGCATCCTGTATCACAAAAGCTTCCTTGAAGACTCAATTTACCCATGAAAACTGTTTTCTAAAAAACCCCTTCATTTTCTTGATGTTTTGATTTGTAACTGTGCTAATGCTTTCCACAGAGCTGCTTATAACTGCCTATGCTTGTGGAGGTAATACATACCCAAGAACAGCTTATTGCTTTTTTTGTAAATACATTTTAATTTCTAGAGGTCCCACTAGTTTATTTATGCTGAAACTGCAGCCACAGTCCAGGGGGCCTTGTGGCAGAATGGCTTAAACAGAGGGTGTTCAGCTCTAGCTGAAAGAAAGGCTATTAAACAGAAAAAAACAAACTATTGGTAGTTATGTTCCAAGCCATCTTTTCTAAGGTTTTTGTGGGGCTCTTATCCTGTTGAAAAGAGTTTCTCAGTAGAAGGGCTGGATTTTTGAACGGATCAGCAAGCCCCAGGAGAGAAGCAGCAGATAGATACATTCATTTTTAGCTTGGAAGAACTGGATTATTTAAAACATAAAGGATTCCTTGATATATGCGGTTGGCATCACTGTGAGTGATAATAACAAAGGCATCACTATTAAAATGCAAAGTGTATTGTTGCTACCTTAGGGGTTTATCTCTTAGATCTCTTCCCCCATACCAATCCAGCAGGGATTTAATGATGTTCTGTCCACAAGTTTCCCCCCAAGAGCTGCAGGGAGAACAGGATTTACTCCTCAAAGCAAGCTTCAGAAGCACAATGCAGAAAAGAGAAGAGAGAGACCAGGGAAGAGTTGAGCTGAGAATAGGAGGAGGATAAAACAAGAGGAGAAGGAAATGAAAAAAGAGCAAAAATACTGCAAAATAAAAGCAAGTGCTACCTGTAGGATCTGCTTCTCTGAATTTTATGTTTCTGTATGTTGATATGAAGTGAGCTTCTTGCAATCATAGCCCTGGTCTCATCTTGAACAAAACATGAAGTCTTTTTTGGCTCCTTGTTTGCTATCCCTCTTGTACTGCAGGTGATGGAGTTTGATTTGTGTGCTGGCGATGGTTGGGATGAATATGCATAGCCTTTAAAGACCCAGTAGTAACTTTCATGCATAAAAGCTTTACTAAATTGGAATGCTCTTCTCATTCAAAACATAAATGAAATATTACAGATGCTCACAGGTGTTTAGGTGTAGTCAACTCTTCTCCTCAAGGAGGAAAGATTTTCATCCAGCCTTTTGGTTGAATTGCTATTGAAATGCAGAGCTTCTTGGGAGAAGTGCAGCTGGCCTAATACTACTTTTTCTAAGTCTGACACTTGTGGAGAGAGCAGGAACCCAAACACTGGTGTCTACAGCTATTTGAGGTGCTTTATGGTTTCTTTCCCACCTCCAGCTGCCTCTCCAGAAGTGCACAATCTCTCACGCATCTTGTGATAGATCTGCCAGCCTTGCTGCAGCTGTCTTGGATACTCTGGGATGTCAAAAATGGCACTTGTGCCTATGTTTAGGTCCTGAATCAGTCCCAATGTGGCATAGCTGTGAGACACTTACTCTCTCAGAAGAGTGAGAACAGTTCCCTTTGCAATTTATAGGGAAAGTTAAAATAGATCGACTGTTGACAAGTCAGCTTGGCTGGTTTACAGGAGACTACTATGTTCAACAGATGGGAAGAAGCTGCCAGATCTGGATTAAAAGCCAGATCCAAACAACCCTTCACTTTAAAGTATTTGATTTTCTACAGTCTGAAGTGTGGGACTCAGATAAGAAAGCAGCAGGTCCCTGGATATAGCTTTACTTCTTAGTGCCAACACCTAAAAAGGTTACAGAGATGAATTGTTGCTCCATTTTTACTTTTATTGCTTCTACATTCTTGCAAATATGCAATGAAGTTTGGGGTTGCATTCACGGTTTTTTGGTCACTGTAACAATGTTGTACTATTTCTCTTGTTCCCCCTATGTGTGATCAGGTGGTTCTTCAGGAAACCTCCTCTCATTAATAAAAAGGTGAGTGTTTAATGGGATTCAAGAGCTAACTTGAGGTACAGAAGCACTGACGGAGTTCTACTTCTTTGACAGAAGCAAGCAAAGCACTGTGAAAAGTAAATTATCCATGTGTGTTCTAAAAAGCACAGCTTCCCTTGACCAGCATGTTCTGAAGTGCTGGCTGCTTCTTCTCTGCTATAAACATTATTAAACAGAAGAAAAATTGGTTTTAAGTGTGGATATCACCATCTCCAGGGCCTTGAACTTGGCTCAGTTAAGCCAGGAGACCATTTCCAGTGATTTTAGGGAAGAGACTAAGCCTTTCCATAAATCTGTGCATTGGGTCCCCTTAACTGCTTGTAGCAATGTGGATAGACATGGGCAGGTCCACTGTTATTTTCATATGGATGTAACTGAGTAGCTGCTGGGTAGTGAGGGGCAGCCCCTCTCCTTTTCAGATGAATTTGGGTGGGTTGTGGGTCAGCTGGATTTGATTTAGTCTGCTTGACACTGATGTAGTTCACGTCTTAAAGGATTTATTTGTCTCTCCTCCAGAAAAAGTAGAAAATTAATCCTTGCCCTCTAGCACTGAGGTTCAAACCACATCCTGATTTGATCTTGAGTTCAATTCTACACATAGACTGAGTTGTCAGCCAAACCTAGTCTTCCTCTCCCATCTCTGATTTTAAAAATTCCCATCTTGATTCATGTCTTTGCCCCAAAGTTAAACTATTTGATTTGGCTTCTGAATAACACCAAGAAAATAGAAAACCAGCAGGAAAAAACAGTGAAAAAGACAAGTTCACGAGCAGCAAAAAGGAGAAGTGAAAAAAACTTTATTTAAGGCACTTTACTAAAGTATAAAACTAGAGTGAAAAAANAAAAAAAAAAAAAAAAGTCTCCCAAACATAAAAGCATAGTCATTTGGGCATTGGCCGTATCCAACCAGGATACTTCCAAATGTGATCTCACAGCAGCACAGTTTGTGGTTCAGACACCGAGAGTGTATTTCCCCATTAATATGGCTCCATATTTATATTTTAGTTTGGCCAGAAACCAGCTGTTGGACAATCCAGCCATAGTTATCTATGCTACAATTGGGAATGATGTCTGCAACGGGTAAGGTGTAAACTAAATGAATGTTTATAGTGGCATAAATTTGACTTCTTTAGATTACTGCTGGCTGCCTGGACATTTGTGTCTCACTGCTTTGTGCTTTTCCATGGTGGCATTTTTCTTTGCTATTGGTCTTTATTTCTTAATTTTCTGCTGAAAATACTTGTTGTTTCCTTACTTGTATTTGTCATAGGCACCTACTAGTCCTCATTTGGAGCTTGCCTTTCTTTCTTTCTTTTATTAGCCAGTCATAAAATGACCAATGATATGTCTGAAGTACTTATTTCTAACTTAGCAAAGGAAATTAATAATAACAATGGGGAGGAGGGGAAGTGTTTAAAAGCACGTATATCTGTCTTACCCAGTGTGCCACCTCCTGTCAGGAGGGTGAGTGTGACTGGTTTATCATTTCTGAGGAATGACAAAATAATCCCCTGTCGAGGTCTGTTTTCACCCTGCCTCTGCTGCCTGCAGTCTTTGCTCTGCTCTCCTGACGGGGTGTTTTGTCTTTCTGGCTTTACTCACGTCATAAGCTCTGCAGGAGAATGAACTGAAGCTTTCAAAACTAATAGTTCTGGTATTACCCATTAGCAATGCTCACAGGGACACCAAGAGGTCACTGGTTGGATGCTTCCCTTCCTCCTGGTAGTGGGAAGGCAGAAAACACCTTGCAACCAGGCCAGTGCACAGCACATCCATACTGCAGTTTTGGTTTTGCAGGAGGTCCAAGTGCTGTTGCTAGTGCAACGTTATTTTCACCATGAACAAACTTCAGCTTTTCTTGTTTGTGGAAGAAATCAATCTGACTTACACAGAGACTTTCAAAACACTCCCTTTAATAAATGCTGCATGCTCAGCTAAGTTTCCTTCCAACAGTTTTGAAAATTTTCAGCTGCAGGTTGTATAATGAAGTTGGAGCTATTACACAGGTTGTCAGATGTGGCCATGAAAATGGCTGAGGTTTGGTATCCTAAAACTCCTTAACAGGCAGTTCGTGGGTTGAAATTTTGCTTGACAGGTGTTCTGCTCCAGATGAGGATGTCCAAAGGCCAGGCAGGGCTTTTCTTGACACTGCAGCACCTGGTAGCCTTCAGCTGGGGCAGAAGTGGGAGCATAGGAGCACCTCTTTGGTCCTTTCCTGGCATCACCATTGCCCTAGCCACAGGCAGGCAGCATGCAGTAATCACCTCTCATGAAACTTTCACCCTCTGGTGCTTGTGCTCTCTCTTCTCCCATGCCCAGAACTGCCAAATCTGCTCCTGTTAGAGGAAAGATGCACAAGTCCTCAAAAGCAATGCCATCATGCTCTGACTGAGTGGCAAAAGCAGCCACAGGCCTCCTGGTATTTGCTGACAAGACTGTCCTGGGGATCTGTTTACTTGAAAGCCTATGGAGATATCATTGGATCCATTGCCAGGATAATAAAGCCCCTACTTCCCCCTCCACAAAAAATAAAAAATCCACCTTTGCTGAAGTCTTTCAAGGTGTCTTCTCACAGGCTTGGCCCAGGCTCTGTTGTGAACATATTTCAGTTATGCTGTGTCACAGCCTTTGCTGAAAACACCTCTTTTTCCTTTGTTTTATTCTTCATTCTGCAGGCTATTCCTTTTGCTTACCCTGTATCTAACACTGCTTTCTACTCTTGTCTGAAGTAAAAAGAAATTTTCCAGAAATTTAAACCATTTTGACCTGGCCTCACCCATTTGTATATTCTAAAACCTTTCAGAATAGTATTTAATACCTGTTTGAAACTCTGATGTCTTTTTATCCCAGCATCCACTATCAGGTAGAGACACTTTTGTCTGCTCGGATTCTCACTGCTGTTTTCTCTGTTTCCTTCCAAAACATTCAGAGCATCAAAAGAGGCTATCAGGCTGTGGTGATCCCTGTGACTCCTGCAAGGAAACATGCTGCAGCTTCTGTAGCATCGTGCTGTTTCCATTGAAGGGGATGGACAGCAGAGAGATTTTTTTCAGTGTCCAGTCACTGTGTAGCTGCCCTGGCTCTGATGTACCTACAGAGGTCATGGAGGATACAGAGCATCCAGTGGGCTTGACTTCAAACCTAGGGCTTGGCAAATAAAAACCTCTTCAAGGACAGCTTTAAACTGCAGTAGTACAGCCTTCCTGGCCTTATCCTGTATTTTGGCTTCAAAACGGGGCGGTGTGCTGAGCACACTGGAGACACAGCTCTTCCCAAAGCATTGTTAAAACGCAGGTATTTCATCCCTTGCAAAGAGCACGGCAATGAGTATGTGGATGTTTGTAGAGGGAAAAGATAATGAAATTGGCAGCCTGTCTTACTCATTCCCAGTAGTCTCCACACCGTGGTGTCCAAACAGGGGGGTTAGAAAAATAAAGACAGATGGCAACGGTATCTCTCAGCCCACCGAGATGTAAATGTGGGATACAGAGACCTAGAACAAAAAAAAAAAAAAAAAAAAAAAAAAAGATCAGACAAGAAATTAATGAGCACCAGAAGTCTCAGATGCAGTACAATTATTGCAAACACTAGTTGCATTTGGGGTATGGCATCACTTCTCCAGCCCCTCCTTCACAGATCTGCACTTAGGTATCTGCAACAAACAGCAAGGTGGCAGCAGCAAAGCAGGGTGAGCAGGAACCCTGAAAGCATGAAAGGACCTTGTACAAAGTGGCACCAGTGCCAGCAAGAGCATAATGCTCCTTTTCTGTAGAGTATCAGCACCAAGGAGCTGCTGCACCCTCCAGCCCTGAAAATAGTGTGTGAGCAGGCAACACCTCTAGCCCTCATGCCCTGGGCATACCAGCCTTGTGCGGCAAGACCAGGGGAATGAGGTGAGGGTACCAAAATGGGCCCTGCTGTTCACCCAGGCACCTTGGATCTTTATGGCAGAGCCAAAATCAAATGTGCCTACAAAGTTGTTTTCTTCTCATTCAGTTTTAATTTCATAGCCTGGCACAGAAAGGAAATTTGAAGAAATACACTGACATATCTGCATGACTTCAACACCATATGACAAGAGAAAGTGGAATTATAAATGTCATATTAATTTTGGCTTATGCTGACATGTTTACTTGTGGTAGAGGCCTTACATCAGACCAGTATTTTGAAATCAAGTGCTGCAACACCTGTAGGCGAAATGAAGTAATTTCAGAGCAAATCCACAGTCTTATCTCAAAAGTAGCGTGATTGGGTGGCTGTCACAAGGATAAACCGGAATCTTAATGCTGTTTTTCAGTTCTCCCTACTAGAAAGTATCAAATGCTTCAGCAGCACATACTGCATTAAGATAAATTTCTGGGCCCAGGAAACTCACCCAATTATTATTTTGTGTGCAAAATGCAGCTCACTGCAGAATCCCAAATACTTCTGAGGGAACGTACTTCTCCTACACAGGACTCAGCACCCACTCCCCCCCTCTGAATCCAAACATTTCTAATGCCTCGAGACAGAACAGCAATGCCTTGGAAAGTTCCTGCTTTTATGGTGTTCACTGACAAGGAATCTGACCCAATTCACCTGCAGCTTGCTCAGCCCTGCAAGCATCAAGTTTGCCCTTCTCTTACCCCTGGGAAGCCAAGAAAGAGATGAAAGGACTTTCCTAAGGAAAGGTCCTGGATGAAGCCTTCTGGCTGCTAAGGTGATTGCTTTTCTACAAGCAAAGAGCACAAGTAAGAGGGAAAAATGTGGGAACCACTAAAATAATCAGGGTGGTCATTAGTGCAACCTTCCTGCTTGGAAGGACATCCCCTGTCTTTCTTCTTGAACTTTCTCTCTGAACGCCTCGGTCAGCTGAGCCACCACCACCAAGACAGAATGAAAACTGTCACAAGACCCTGCTTCCTAAGGTGTATGGGTCCTCTCTTGCTGGGATGGGACAGCCTTCTGAGGGCTGAGCACCCCCCTTGCTGTCAGCCCCTGTTGTGGACACGTGCACCATGAGAGCACAGCAATAGCTCTCAGGCGGGAGAGCGCGTGAACGCTTTTTCTGTAATAAAGTGGTTGCTATAATAACATAACCAGAGCAGTGTTCTCCAGACAGCCTGGGGTGGTTTTGCTTGTTTGTTTTTTCTTATATAAATTGAAATGTATTTCAACGTTAGGATTTAATTTCCCCCCACATTCCTGTGGCATTTACAGCTAAATGCAAGAAGGGAAGGATAAACTGGAGCTGGGGAATCTGGCTTGAAGAGGTTCACGCCTGACAGTGAGTCACAAAATGTGGGCATTCAGTCCATGTGGAACACCGACACAGCTCCTGTACCCCAATGGCCTATTTTAATCTTAGATATCACCTCTCTCC
Organism: Daphoenositta chrysoptera; assembly: GCA_013397915.1. Classification (NCBI taxonomy): domain Eukaryota; kingdom Metazoa; phylum Chordata; class Aves; order Passeriformes; genus Daphoenositta; species Daphoenositta chrysoptera. The sequence continues at coordinate 208,880 of VZRO01005791.1, read as the reverse complement.
AGCCTGACACGTTTGTCCAGACCCCTCTCCTGCCCTCCTGCAGAGCTGTAGTAAGAGGTGTAGGATATGTGAGAGACAAAGCTACCTTAGATATTCCTACCTTGCATAATCAAAGAGTGTGTTGAAGGTAAGCTATATGCAGGAACCCATGGGGAAAGAAGTCCTACTTTCAACCAGCTGTGATGAGGGATTTGCTTTGCATCACTTCTTTGCTTGCTTTCTCTCTTCTTCTACTTCTTCCTCACTTATTGAACAATAACTGGTTTGTTTTGGCTTTTCACCTCGACCGCCAAGTTTTCATGCTTTTACTCTCTCTTCTTCCCCTGTCTCACTGGGGAGGAAGGGGAGGAAGGGAAGCAGGTGAGCAGCTGTGTGATGCTTAGCTGCCCACTGGGGCTAGCCCACAACAGGACTCCACTGTATAAAAAAGGGATGCATCTGTCTGTTTTTAGCAGAGAGATGGGCCACACTGAGAGAGGTAGGTTTTTATATCATGCCTGATTTTGGCAATGACTAGTGAGAGACATCACAACATTTTCTAAGGTTTTATTCAATTGACTTAGCGTGGAAGAGCAGCAGAGAAAATGACACTGTTTCAGGTGCCTTTTGGGGGACACAGTATTCCTGACACAATGTCCTATTGGCATCCTCTTCTTTAGGGAACGTGACACGCTGGCCCACATGACCACACCCAAAGAAATGCTCTCCAATGTGGTGCAAGCTCTGCGGTACCTGGACTCCCATCTTCCAAACGGCAGCCACGTGATTTTAACAGGCTTGGTAGATGGTCGCTTCCTCTGGGATAACCTGCACGACAGATACCATCCTCTAGGTAAATATGAGCCATTGTGGGGTTCCTCCTGGTTATCTGCCCGTTCATGTTGCCTTCTCTCCCTAAAAAATCTATGAATCTATTGATCATTTCAAGCAAACCTGACAGAGGGGAGCAGATCTGAGAAATACGAGCCAGGTATTGGCTGTGCTGCAGAAGTAGGAATGACAGCGATTACCATCCCCAGTGCAGGACAGGTCAGATTGGTATTCTGCCCAGTTCCCCCACCAGCCATACCCACCCAGCTCCAAACCAGGCTCAACACATATTGTGATGGTGTAAACAAGCTGTTCTACCTCAGCCTTGGCCCAAAATTGTGGCTGGCCTGCTTGCACTTCATCCTGATTGTTGTTACAGGTGGAGATGGGCGTTTAGTTGGCACTCACTAATAGATGTTGACACTCACTGGTGGATGTTGTGGTAAAACTGGATAGGGACCAAGGCAGAAGATTAAGTCAGGGGGTTGCAAAAGACTGGTTTTTTATATTAGAGAAATAAAATTTTCTGCCTGCGCTGGGTGCCTGGCACCTCCTACACTACATATATGTGATGACTGAAACCTCACACTATGTGCAGGCATGTTTTGGGGCATTCCCTCAGAGTGTAGTTACTGTAAAGTGCTTTGGGGCATTTTTTTCAGAGATTTGGAGGCTGTCTTTGGGTGCCTGTCATCTCAGGGTGTGAATGACATGATACTTCTGACCATTAACAGACCACTCATTTCTTGGCTTTCTAGACCAAAAGCGTGCACTTATTTGTATTTTAGTAAAGGAATCTCTTTTGCATCTGACAAGCAGGAAGTTGTTGTCATAATAGTTCGCACCAGCAAAGAGAGAAGCTAAATCATATCATTAAAATGGTAAATTACAATTTCAGATGATTTTGGCAACCACTGGGTAACAGCTTGCAGCACACCCCATGCTGTAGTTTCCCAAGGTTCCCTAGTGGAACCTTGATTACCTAGACTACCTAGATTACTAGTGGGCCCACATCTTCCCCATTTTTATTCCCATATTTTTCCCTCATAACTACTATACTAGTACCAATGGAAAAAGAAAAAAAAAAAAAGAGAAAAATCTTGCCCCTTTCAGGGCAGGGGCAACCTGTGATAATTAATTTTTAGTCACATAAACCCATTTCTTCCCTTGAGTGCATGTTTATCACAGCGACAGTTCCTCTAACTGGGTATCTAATTATCAGAGACCACATGTAGCCAAATCAGGAGTGATTAACTATAGGATCAGTTGGAAAATTTTCAGAGGGGCTGATTTGCCTTGAAGGGACCCAATTAATCCTAAGCAACACGTTTTGCAGCAAGGGATCCCCTCTGGCACATCCTCCAACAGGCTGTGAGTAGGATTCCCCATTTGGCTGCCAGTCAGCAATGTCTGTGACCAGACAGTCTGGCTTTCTGCCAGATCCCTGGTCACCACAACAGCCCACCCCAGGGCCTGATGCTTCAGGCTACAGGAATCTGGAACATCCAGATATCCAGAAGTGACACCAGATCTTTGAACTCCCCACCTTTTGCTTCCTGGGCAGCTGGAACTGCTGCTGAGATATGGGCAGCTGTGTGAAAGGCAGGAAACACATCTGTATCAGGGAGTCACTGCAAAGCAACCTGAGAAGCCCATTTCACCTGGGAGAGATTATACTTTGCAGTTCCCAAAAACAACAACAAGAAATTCCTATTTCAGAACAGCAAAATTATCAAAGCCTGACGGGATGATCAGTGTACTACCAACAATAATACAACCGATACAAAAATGTGGCATTTAATTCCCATCTTAGTTGAAGCTACCAAAGAAGCAAAAAGATTGAGAACATGGATAATTTTCTCAGCAAGCCAGGCTATTGCATAGCACAGTGAATTTTAAGGAATGTTAGCTGGGTGTTTGACTTGGTGCTTGAATTTGCTCACCCACACAAGCATATCCACTTCCCTCCATGACAGCAAAATTGCTTCTCCCTTTTAAGGCCAACCTCTGCGAGGTAAATGCGAAACTCAGAGTGTATACAGGCACCCTTCAGCTTTGCAAACCCTGCATTTCTTTGGCGGGTGAGAGACACGTTAATGGGAAAACATCAGTCACACACTTTGGAGGTTGGCATAGGCTGTGATGACTAACCCCACACGTGAGACAAATCACCCATGAAAGGCGGGAGAGGGATGGGGGAGAAGCAGGTGTGGGGCTGTGCACGCTGTGGGGACATGGGCACCTTTAGCAGGAAGGGTGCCTTGGTGCTGCCACCTCTAATGCACCCCAGCTCTGGTGGTGGGAGGGTACCCTGGGGGCAGGGGGTGTGGTGGGGCTCCTGGGGAGCCTCTTCCCACCCAGGGGTGTAAGGCATGGGAATGCACAGACGTGCAGAAGCAAGTCACATTTGGCCGTCGGGCACATGAAGTTCCGCTCTCTGTGCTCTGCAGGACAACTGAACAAGGACATCACGTACAGCCAACTCTACTCGTTCCTCGACTGCCTCCAGGTAAGGTCTGCAGCTGTAGCTTAGGAGCCCCCTTTCCTCTTGGTCTGCTGCTAAAGCCCCTCTCCTCATCCTCTGCCCAGGTGAGCCCCTGCAGCGGCTGGCTGACCCCCAACGAGACCCTCAGGAACCTGACCTCGGAGGTGAGTCTCAACGGGGCTGCAGTGGGATCGCCCCAGTGCACCGGCACTCTGCCCTGTGTCTCAGGAGAGAAGCCCAAGTGCCTCAAAGGCAGGATGTCAGCACAGGGTTTTTTTTCTTCCAAAGGCAAGGAGGAAATGTGGAAATATCCACACCAATCCTTTCAAATGCCTCCCAGGCTCTGGGAGGCAGCATGCTCAAGTTAAGGGATTTGTAAAGGTGTTTCTGTTACAACCTCTCAGCTACCCAAGTTTATGCTCAGGGGATGTGATCTCCCCAAGACAAAACTGCTCAGGTTCTTGTTCTTTAAGAAGAAAATGTGCCTGATAAGAAAGGAAAGGCTTTTGACTCAAGTGAGCTGTTGGTGTGACAAGCCAGCTGCATAGATTTTTCTGGCTGCGGGAGCAGGTCCTGAGAGCAAGAGCCTTACCCTGTTTTCATTTGGGATTTGTGCTAATCTTCCTCAGACACATTTCTGTGGACTTAATCACCAGATGGTGTGACATGGGAGCATCCAGGCTCAGTGCAGGAATGGGAACAGGCAGAACAGAGATGTCTTAAAGCTGACCCTAAAAATCTGGCTGCAGAAGTGAATGACACATAATACCAGCCAGTTATTTTCTTATGGTACAAGCTGATTTTTAATCCCAGCAATGCCCTGCAGCCATGTAAAAGAGCCAGTAACCAACTATTATCAAAGGTGTTGTCTCTGTGTATGTTCATATTAATGTTTGCATTCACTAAACAACAAAATATGGCCTTAATTTCACCAAAGCTTACATTTTATGCCCTGTCCCTCTTGACTTCGGAGAAGGCCATTAAGCACATTGCTAAACCTTTGCAGGATTGCAGCTTATATATTCATACCAACAATACAGAACATAGAGTACATGTAACTTCTGTCCATGAACAATGCATATGTCTGCAGGGTATGAATTAATCATTCTGAGTCCCTCTCCGAAACTAATTGTCTATGTTATTATCCAAACTGCACAATTTAAATATTTAGGAGATCCTGATCTCTGTTATGGCTGCAGAAATTACACTGGATGTATCAGTTAGGCAGATGCTCAATGATGGTAATTTACTCTTCTGAAAGTAAGGGTGGAATTTGGTCTGCATAGATAAGCATTATCATCCACAACTTAGTAGCAGGAAGGATAATAGGAAGAGAGGACGTTTCTCTTGTGGAAAAGTTTTGCATTTCTTTAAGGGGAATGAAAATTACTGGGCTCCAAGACCGAGAAACTTAGCATATTTATATAAGTGCAGGGACACTACTAAAAGAGGTCTCCAGTGAAACAAGCATATGCTGTATCAAACTTATGAAATCAGTTGAGGCCTCAGCACAACCTCAGTGCAACCTGCAAGGATGAGCTGGGTAGTCCAAAGGCTGGTGGTGCTCGTGCAAGTCCATGTTCTGACGAAGAGCCCCATTTCACCTCCTGTCCCCCAGCTGAAAGGGCAACATTAGCTTTCAAATTCCTGCCTCCACATCAGTGGAGAAGCTGGATCTGTGCAAAGCAGCGTGAATAGCAATGAACAGTCATTAAATTGCTTGATTTTTGCAGAGAGCGTTACAACTTTCCAATGTCCTGAAAGAAATAGCAAGATCTGAGAAATTTGCCAACTTTGATATTTTCTACATGGATTTCCCACTGAGACAAAGTAAGTTGTTTTTTACCCTGTCTTTCTCACAAAGCATTTACTCAAGTTCTGGGCTGCTGATATGTTCCTCATATTTTGGCTCTGTACCAGGAGAAGGGCAGTACAGCCAGCCTAGGTGACCCTGCAGTCAGGGCTGTGGCCAAGGAAGGATCCTTAATGCCAGATTCTCCTGGCTTTCATGGTTGGGGTGACCAGGGACCTTTCCTGAGACAAGATCCCACCACCCCCTTTGGGAACCACAACCCCCCCACTGGTCCCAGCTGCCAGCACCCACAAGGCCAGTGATACACAGCATCTCTTAGGTACCAAGGTGACAGGGACAATAGATGTGGCTCTGCTAAGAAGGCCTCCTGCCTGCCCACTGGAGCTTTTCAGGTTGATGAAGAGAAGAAAAAAAGAAATCTCAAACCTATACTGGTCCGCAAGATTTGGGTTTGTTTTTGAACATTGCTTTTATAGCAGGTCATCTAGGCTGGAGATGCATACCTGCAGTGGTCAAAGTGGTCTTCATGAGATGTATTTTAGTTTGTCACTGACTGGGCTTCATGCTGCCTCCTCTGGGCTGAGCAGTGCCTTGGGAAGGAGGTCTTTAATCAGCCATTTCCCTGCCTCAATAACACAGCCACCCTCTCACTGTTCCCAAAAGTAGAAGCACCTCTCCCAGGAATAACTGGCTTCTTTCCTATGTTTCTTTAAACACCTACATACTACTGTAACTTTTGACTTGAAGAGCTTACAAAACCTGTCCTTCTGTGATCTTTAGTGACATTAGGTAAGCGCATTACCTAAATTACTTTCTTCTGCAACTGACACTTAAATTAAAACATCCAGGAAACTTTTGTCATAACCCATGAGCAAGAGCAGACAGTGTCCCTGTTGGGCTGGGGACAGACACCTGTCCCTGAATCCCTCTCAGCTCTGTTTGCCTTGCAAGACGCACAGGGGTTCAGCTTGAGGCAACACCCAGCATCAGCTCAGATTCACCACGAGGAGAACCACCCTCTTTCTTTCTAAAAGTAAGGATCAGCATGAGATGAGGGATTGATTTGGGCAACGTATTTCAAGTAATTAGATAGTGATGGGAAAGTAGCAAAACAGCTTTTTATTTATCTATCCAGCCTGAATCTCCAATGTTACAACTTGTCTCTCTCCCACTGTGCACAGCTGTGAAGAGACTGGCCCCATCCTTACCATCTTCCCACAGGCTCTTTCCCAAAATGGACCATCCCTGTTCCTCAGCCTCCCTTCATGGGGCAGGAGCTCCAGCCTTGGCCACTTTGGGGCCTCTCCCAAATAGCCTGAATGTTTACATTCAAAAACTAGTAGATAATAATTAGGAAAAAAGCTTGATCTGCATTTCCTTGTTTTTATAATCACATAGAGAGGTAGTTCCATGTTGGTCCTTAGTGAAAAGTTGTATCTGGGGACTGTATTTTAAATCCCAGCATGCAGACATCTAAATCCAAAGCCACAAAGGGACAGAAGCACCCTGTCAATACTTTAAAGTGTACTTGTCTAACGCTTCTCCCCATTAGTGCTTGGCTGTCCTTAAAACCATAAAGCTGCCACGGCACCTAAGATTATTAAAAAAAAATCTCATTTTGCAGCCAAATCCTATCAAAATTCACAAACTTATTTTATCCTACATGACCCAATTCAGGAGGCTGGTTCTGGGTCTCATGAAGACCATATGGAGGAGGAGGAGGTAAAGAAGTGAGGATGGGAGAGGCAACCTTTCTACCCAAAAGTTTCTGTCAGAGAGATGGGCTGCACTGTCAAGTTCATTCTCGTAGTACAGAGTTTCAGGGTGTCCAAGTCTCCTGGCAGAGACTTTTGCCTCAGCTACTTAATATTTAACAAGTCATTAGGATTTGGAATGAACTACCTGCTGGGTGGGCAAATTACTTTAATAAGTTAAATTACGAACTTTAGTTAATTTATTTACTTTCACAAAAGGAAACATCTTAATATAATTTGCTGTTCTTGATTACATCGCGTTAAATAAATGAAGTAAACAAAATCACACATGCATATACAAACATCAGCTTTGAAAGACACTTTGCAAAATTTCCTGCAGCCCTGGAGCCAAGGATTCAAGCTTGCCGTCAGGAAAGCTGTCAGATCGTGAGTGTGCTCAAAAGCCAGCTAAGGCTGCTGACCTACTTTTCTGGTCTCTTTCTGAAGCAAGCAGCAAATCCTCCCCAAAACTCTCCAGACGTCAAATATTTAGCAGTGGTTACACACTGTGATGAATATATTGATTTCAGGCTGGCCTGGGCATATATATGTGCATAGCAGCTCCCAGCTTTTCCTGAGTAAAATCTGAGTATATTAGCATTTATTCTAGACTTAGATGGGCACTCAAGGTCACATGTTGACCTTGATTGAAGAAATTAGTGGTTCCTTTATGAAGCAGTGCAATAAAGAGGGGAATAGGGCTTGCTTGTTATGCCTTTTCCTTGGTGTGGATGGAAGCAAGCTCTAGTCTAGTCCAGCCAAGGCAACAGGCATTTCGAAGACAAACTCTGGACATACGCAGTTGGTGGGTATTTGCTCGACTGCTCTAGGATTTTTGGAGGTCAGGTATAATAGTGTAAATTAACCTATCTTGATACAAATTGTACTTATCTTACTTACTCCTCTGCTATTTCTGGCACTGGAACAGTAGTCTCTCTACAAAGTAAAGCACAGTACACAGCCTTGTACTCCATGTAGAATATCATATATAAAGAGTTAGGTAAGTTCATTGTGCATCTACATAGGCACTGCATGGTGTAATCTAAGGTAAATATGTGTTGTGCCCAACATACCGTAAATTTGAAACAAACCTACAAGCTCCATGTCTCGAAACAGGTTACTTTGGGCGCTGGCTGAAGCATACAAGTGGGTTTCTATGGTCAAAGCAGGAATATCACCTCTCTGTGAATTAGAGTTAGCATGGGGAGCCAGACGTCACTTTTTGACACAATAGCCAGGGTCCAAAAAATAGTGGTGAGCCCAGATCAAACTGTGGTGCTTGAATGCAGAGCATTTTCCTCCTGACAGGATGCTTGCATAATGCTATTAAGAATTCTTAATCTGTCATTATAAAAGGAATTATTGAATTTACAGTCTGTTAATGCCATATCCACTAGTCCCATGTTTGATCACTCCACAGCCCTTTTGAAGAGAGAAAGCTTTTTACTTCTCTAATGGCTCCAGGGCTTACAGCACAGCATCATTTGCATTGAATGTCACACTTACGTAATTCAAAAGGTTATTTTGTTGGAGTTGAAAAAGACCACTCAGAAGATAAGTAACCGAAAATGACAGTCTGTTCATGCAGACATCAGTCCATGTGAATATTCTGTTACCATCTCTTTCTCCCTAAAATGCTGTTTTCTTTATCTCTGTTTTTTCTTTTGCACTGCTGAAGATGCAACTAACATGGGAAATGCAAAAGTATTAAATCAGTATTAAATAATTTACAGCTTTACTTGCTAGAGCATCCATCTTAGTTGGGAGGGAAAGTGAATTGTTTTACGATCATTTACGTTCAAAGCGCTTCCTTGCATAAATATAGCAGAGGAAAAAAATAACAATAAAGGCTTAAATACTGCCCCAAGGAGAGGGGATTGTACACACTATTGGCTCTGACAACTTTATGTGAATTATCATAATCTTCCAACAGAGCTGTCGTGTGCTTAAAAACACCAGTGGTGCTTTGAGGAGGAGGGGGGAGCATCTCTGGGCGGGCATCTGGTGATAACCCCTCTGGTGATAACCCCTCTGCTTGCGCTCCGCAGCGGCCGAGGAGTGGCGCAAGATGGGAGGTGAGCCCTGGCAGCTGATCGAACCAGTCGATGGCTTCCACCCCAGCCAGGTAAAAACCCGGCCCCAGGAGATGGGTGGGAGCAGGTGGGATGTGGGGGCATGTGGACATGGGAACACGTGGAATGCTGGTGCCCATTACTGCCCCAGCACCCAGCTGGCATGCCACAGGGATGCAGGTTTGGGGAATCTGTCTTTTTTAAAAGACACAGAGTCATAGAATCATTTAGGTTGTAAGGACTTCTAAGATGATGGAGGCCAACCATTAACCTCACACTGCCAGGTCTACCAGTACACCCTGTCCCTAAGCAGCACTTGTAGGACCCTGTTAAATACTTCCAGGGACAGTGATGCACCCACTTCCATTGGCAGCTTCTTCAATGCTTGGCAACCCTTTCCCTGAAATATTTTTTCCTAATATCCAATCTAACCCCTCTCTGGTGAAGTTTGAGGCCATTTCCTTGTGTCCTTTTAATTTCATGGGAGAAGAAACCAATCCCCACCTCATCACCTCTTTTTAGGTTGTAGTGAGCACCAAGTTCACCCCTCGGCCTCATTTTCTCCAGGCTAAAAAGCTTCTGTTCCCTCAGTGCTCCTCAATAAGTCTTGTGCTCCAGACCCTTCCCCAGCTCTGTTGCTCTTCTCTGGACCCACTCCAGCACCTCAATGTTTTTCTTGTAGAGAGGGGCCCAAAACTGACCACAGGATTCAAGGTGCAGCCTCACAAATACTGAGCACAGGAGGACAATCTCTGCCCTGGCCTTGCTGGCCACACCATTGGTGATACAAGCCAGGGTGCCTTCTTAGGCCAATCTGAATGAGGGCTGTAGCCCCAGAGCTGATATCTCCATTTCTGATGGCTACACTCTGCTCTGACTCCTGCCAGGTCTTCTGCCGCTTTCCCTTACTGACCAGTATCGTGGCCAAACAGGTCTTAATGCACAAAAACTGATCCTTGGCACTTAGGCTGGCCAGCTGCCTGCCCAAACACCCGTGGGAGTTTGGCAGGATCAGGACAGTAAGGCAGCACTGCAGAAACCAGACAGGACCTCTCCAACCCTGCCCCCTGCCCTGCAGCTTCTGAGGCTGCAGGGATCCCTGTCACAGTCTGGAACAAAGATTCCTTTTTGAAGTTATACATTTAAATTGCTTATGCTTAGCAGCTACATATTATTATGTGTTCACTTCCTTGCTTGGCCTCCTAGGACAGGTGGCAGGAGAAGGTTTACAGTCTGTTTATTACAGAAATAAACAAAAGGGAAGGAGAAGCAGCTGCTCCACTCTAAATCCTTGCTTGGGTTCGATAATCTAGCATGAGGTTGACTGGTTCCCACCATGCTTACCTCAAATTAGTTTTTTTCTGATCCTATAAAACGTGGAGAGAGCATGTTCTGCAGTCAGCTGCAAACAAGGCCAGTTGGTTTTCTATACACTACCTGCAGGTTTCAAACACGTGTGCAGAGCAAAGCAGCAGTCAGTCTCCTCTGCAAGCAAACCCCACAACACTGCCCAGCCACTGGCAGTGCCACTTGGTAGCTCCCCCTGCTCAGGATCACGGGGGGTTTTATGGGCCAGTTTTATGCTGTGAGCTAAGGCCCTGCGTGTGTTGACTCCCACACCCCCATCTCCATATAACCCAATGTGATCCTGCTTTCCACGCTGGGAAAGAGCAGTCAGTGGAGAAGCACTTCAGCGGGAGCGAGTTGCAAGCACTGATGGATTCCAGCATTTCAGCGGCTTCTCCCTTGACTGTACTGTCAGTTCAGCAAGGGGAGACCTACAGGGGGAAGTCCAAAGGCAAAACAGATGCTTTAGGTGCTATCTTTTACACCCGTTAATCACTTGGGGCAATACAGTGCCTTGCTTACCCTTGCCAAATTAAAAGATCCTCCTGTTCGAAGAGGGACTCCTTCATAGCAGAAATTCCTGCCTGTCTACCACACAAGTACCAGGAGACAGCTGCATGAAAGTATGAACTCACAGCCTGGGGATGTGGAGAAAGTGTGCCTTGATTTTTGGCTGCAGGCCTTTTGCAAGGAAGCAATTAGAGAAAACTCAGCAAATGAAATGAGAGTGAAAACAGTGACGAAACAAAACCCATTCCCACCCCTGCCATCTGGGAAAACTGCAATACGAAGTCTGGAGTGCAATGGAAAAGGTCTTTGCATTATTCTCCTGTCTTTCCCTGAGGCTGGTCTGAGGTTTCTTATAACCCCCAGCACCAGGCCACAGTGGGAGCCAGGCTTGCCATATCACAGCTTTTCATCCAGCCTCCTGCCCACGTCCTGTATCCCACCAGCAGCTGCAAGGTAGCACAGAGTTGAAAGCAGCAAATATTTATTTTAACAGGATTCTTCCTAAGCCAAAAGAAAATTACGAAAGGACACTGAAGGGCAGCTACAAGCCTACTTGCAGCCCCTGGAGTGCTGAGCTCCAGGATCCAGTCAAGCACTGCCATATTTCACTCCCTCTGGACCTGGCATCCTGCAGTGGTTATGATCTCTCCCTCCTGCTGTTAGGATGACGTTAATGCTTTTATAGGTACATTTTCCCTTACAGTCAAGGTGCCAGCTGTAGATATGCCTCACTTCAAGTGAGTTATTGTCCTCCTAGGATTTATTAATTAGCCTTATCCAAACATCCACCATTTTAAATCCATTTTTCTTTTCCTGTTAGAGTGGAGAAGTCTGTTATCAACATACCACTATTTGGAGTGAGACACAGCACTCTGCCCCAAAAGAGTGACTCCCTTAATAAATAGAAGGGGAAGTGTGAGCAGAGACTGCGATTTTAGAGTATGCTTAAGGAAGATGATAAACAATTCACTCACTCCTCATACAAGTTTTATTTAAAGTTTTACTTTCTCCTGACATGAATGCCTCTGGCCAGGTATGGTTTTTATAGCATATAGAGCTGCCTAGCGGGAGAGGATTGATTCCATGCAGCTTGTCAAGTGAACAGAGGCTCTTGCTTCCATCCCTGCAGCTATTGCCCCCACCTCACAGGCAGCTTGATAAATACAATAGATAAGATGCCTAGCCAGGGCGTTTCTGCTGAATTTTCCCTCTGTAGATCTCGAAGCACCTGACAAATATTCCCAGATTTTTGAATTGAGCAGCACTCCAAGGAAAGCATAAACACCTTAGCTCTTGCCTTCAATGCAGAGAAATTTTGAAGTTTGGGATGAAGGAACCACTCTCTGTGCCCCTTTCTTCCAAGGGTGAGCTGGCAAGTGTGATTACTAGGTGATCCCTAATCACTGTGGTACAGCAATGGGCAGGATAAGCTGGTGTCTGTAGTCAGACCCTGAATTTCACCTGCTTTTTATCTACTGTGTTTTTAATTAAAAGTTGTTAGCTGGTATAAACATGGCAGAAGCAGGTGTCAGCATGTATATCCAGGAGTCCAAAGGTCCAGACATTGTGGAGGAATGTGGGAGGGAATTGAACCTTTCTAACTGAAGCTTGCATACCTCGCAAGGAGAAGGAAAATAAGAAAAAAGGCCTGTTCCATCAGAGCTAGTGCAAGTTTTTCAGGCATTGGAAAAAGGCTAGGTTAGGCACTCAGGCAGGAAAAACTAGCCCACACAGTCCCCACCCCAGGCAATATTTTATATTTAAAAATCTTGAGAGATGGGATAAACACCAAGTACTGCTTTGTTTCACTTTGCCCAGAATCGCATTCCCTTCCCATAAATTTCTTGTGGGAAAAGGTGTTTCCTGCATGTTTTAAGCTGCAAAACAGGAGGGTGCAAACAAAATACTCATAATTGGCATAACTGCATTCCACTAAAGTTTCAAAGCTAAAATTTGCCTCCATAAAGTTTTTTTCCAAAACATGCAGCTCAGGATGGAGGTGGAGGAAATTCACGCTATTTACTTTTGACACTTAAAATCAAAGTGATTCACTCAGTCCCCCCAAGTTACCTCTAGAGCTGTTTTTGAGACACCATTCCCCAAAGTCCAGCTTGGTTGTCCTTGGAAAAAAACAGACTTTCTCTTCCCAGTGACTGTAGAGGGAGCCCAGGGATTTTCTTCAGCATCTCCTCCTTCCTACAACATTTCACCGCAAATCCTTGTGAATGCCAGATGGCTTCAAGGACACCACTTCTCTCTAGAACAGTCAATTGCTTTGTTTGGATGACAGGGCCATGCATTTCAACAGAATCCTGCATAACCAGCTTCATTTCTTGCTTTTATGAAGTTTCCAGGGATAATGTGAAAGCCCTGAGCATCACAAACTGGAACCTGAGACGCTTGGAAGGTTCTTAATGTTTGTGTACAGGCAGAAAAGCACAGCTTGAGTGTGATTAGCTTCTCCCTTTTTCTTCCTTAAGTCATAGCAAAGCACATTCCAGCCAGAAATAAAGAGGAAAAGCTGAAGTGAGGCTTATCAGATGCGTTGGGTAATTACACTTTGCTGAGAATCATGCCTATCACCTGTTTGGTGAAGAAGGGCAAAACAGCCAGAAGCCACCTCCCAGTTGCAGTCACCCAGACCTCTGTGAGGAATGGGTAATATTTCCTTTTAAAAACTTGCTTAGGGGCTGTCATCTTCACAACAACAACAAAAAAATTGCAAAGCTCATAAAAATTACAGCGCGTCTCAAAGCCCAAGAACTTTGGAATTTAAAAAGGACCTGCAAGAAAGCAATTTCCAGAATCACAAACCCTTCTCTGTGCTAAACTACTCATCCAGAATAAATTATTGAAATCATCAGGCCATCAAGAAACTATGTGTGTGCAGAACCTAATTAAGGTAAAAATTTAGGGCAGTCTAAGTACATATACCTTAAATTAGAGCAGCATTAGTCCAGTGATACCTTTGCAAAGGGTGCACCATGCAAAGACAGGAGGGTTTTTCAAACCAACCACCCAAGCAACCAGTTAATCAACACCACCAATCCTACTAAAAAACCCATGGAAGGCTTAGGGAGGTTTGTGAAGGAGGTTTGGAGACTAGCATGCCAAAATGGACCACTCTGGCAGGTATGGATCTCAGACCCCTGGCTGCCATAGGGTGTCCCAGAATAATGTTTGGTCACAATAGAAACTGCAACTAGGAGAAAACTCTCTATTGCACAGATCTCCACTATCCCTCTGCCCTGCCCCAATTCCTCCAATAGCTTAACAAGACTTGAGTGACCAGAGTCTAAGAGCTTCCCTTCCACAAATTCTTCTCTTTGTACATTAGCCCTTAAATAAAAGAAAGATTTTTTTCTTCCAGGCCATCACTACAGCTTCTTTTAAAGCACGGGATTAAAAAAGTAGCACATAAAAGTTCCCCAAAGGCTCCAGTATCTTCCCAAGCTCTGAAACAACAGTATTCAAATAGTTTGATTGCATAAACCCCACTTGGCCCTTAAAAAAGAAAAAGCTTTTGTTAGCCTTATTTAATCCTCATAATTGCAATCAATATCAGTGTGTTCAAAGGTTTGAATTGAAAATAAAGTTCCCATATAGGCCAAATATAACTGCTGGTCAGGAGTATAACAAAAATGCCTTAGCAGGGTGTAAAAATTTGGATAAGGGAGAGTCAGGCTTTTCTCCCTGTACCTTTCTGCTACCACTGATGTTTTTTGCCCTGGCAATACAGCAGATACAATTTCTCTTTGGTACATAACTTCCAGGGCAAAAACCTTTGTGAAAGCTGGAGTGAGACTGATACTGAAGAGAAAAGCTATTCTACCGTTTCTGCGGGTCTCATGGGAAAAAACTCTGAAGACAACCCAGTAGCAGGTGCAAACTTAGAGCATCAGACACAGTTAGTTATGAAACTAGAAATAATTGGGCCTATTTTTCCTCAACACCTGTGGTTTCCTCCCAGGAGAGCACAGAGAACATTTATTAGAAGTACCAAAGGCATTTGGGAGCATGAATTCCTTTGGACTTGCAGGAGTTTTAGGCATTATACCCAAGAGGTGCTTTTGACATACTTTCAAAATGTTTCATGGGAGAAAAAAAAAATAAAAATTGGGCTTCAGGGCCTTTGAATAGCAGTTTATGCAGTAGACACCATAGGCATCTGGAAGTGGATGGAGACAGACTATCATTATTAGACAAATGACAGGTCAGGGGGGTGCAGATATATGGCCCTCATCCTATTTTTAGTGTCAGAAGGATTTTGCCCTCGTCAAGCAGCTGGAATGGGGTATTTTCTTTGGTTAGAGGTTATAGTCCATCACATGGTTATACTGAGCAGTCCTTATGGTGGGGTCTTCTAAACTCTGGCATGAAATGATTGTGTTATAGAGGCACCAGAAACTGATAGCATTTGTGGTTTGCAGATTGCTGCAGCCCTTGGAACAGGCATTACCTGGCAGAAGGCACTACACGAGTGGCCTCAAGTGCTTGGCAAGGAGAATCCATTCAACGACCAGATTGAAGCCATATTCAAAGACCAAGGTGGACACTGACTTCCCAACTGCCGGAGCCCTCACGGGATTTATGGTGGCGCTTCCACGAGTCAAGATGATTAAAGAGACACACAGAAAAAGGGGGAGGGGAAGTTATCAGAGCCAGTAGCAGTGGACATAACACGAGAGCATTCTTTTCAGTTTGTATCTCACCTGCACAAGTACGCTATGCTTTTTCTGTGGAGCTACAAAAATAAAAATCAAAGGATAGCTGCCAACTAGACCGTTTATTATATCAGTTTGAAAAATCCGTATTTCTTTTTTCCATACATAGCAAACTCCTACCCCGAGCTAATTTTTTTTTCTTCTGCAGAACATTTCTAGGTTTCCTATTTGTACTGTTTTAACAGTTAATCTGATCCCTAAAGGAGAGGAGGGGACCCCAAACTCATTATGTTGCTATAAATTGTGTGTATGTAATTGTCTTGACTGTCAATACATTATTTAGCTGCTATTTGCTTATTAAAGTGTGCCAGGAATAACAAGGCACTACAATTTTGATGTCCCTGGCAGCATCAGCACAGGCTGACTGAGCACAGGTTCTCTTCCCCCATTAATAAGATATTAAGCTGACAACACTTCATGTATTTAAAGCAGGTTGCTTTTTCAATCTGTAATGTATCTTTGCTTTTTTTTTGCTTCCTAAGAAATACAATATGCCCAGTCCTATGTTTTTTACAGGCATGGCCAAGGGAATCACTGAAAATACTGGGCAGCCCTTACTTCATCAGCAGACTTGAAGATGGAGATTTGCTGTTTTTTCACCAGTTTATCCCATGCTCTTAGGAAAATAAAGAAATATTTGAAAATTAGAGACAGCTCTACCTTACTCACAACCTTACTGGTGACAGAGGATCAGACAGCATAAAAAGGCATTAATTACAGGCGGAAAAGGTCCTGTAAATAGCAAGCATTAACATGACATGACTGCAACCCACCCCGACAGCCCAAAGCTCAGGATGGGAGACTCTGCCCCTTGTTCTGAGCACAGTCCTTGCACAAGGCTGTGTCACACATGAGGCAGCTCTTGGGCTGTGGTCCAAACCCAAGGAGAGAGCCTGGCTGTAGGACATGCACCCACCCAGCATTTTGAACAGGCAGGGAATGACTTGACTAATACTATTTTGATTGAAGCATGTATCATTGCTTTCCTAGATCCTGTTCCTTTTTTTAGAGTACAGTCAATGCTGTGTCTTTTATTAAGATATTAAGATAGAAATTAAGATAGAAATTCCTTTGGGATGACTGCTAACACTTAAGTAAATATTAAGTCACCTACTTTAGGAAACCAAAAGGGAATACATTCCTTAATTGAATGATACTTGTTAATAAGGCCCCAATTCATTCAAGGCATTTAGATGTTACCAAAATATCCAGTCTCCCAAGAAACAGTTTCAACTCCAGAGAGGCATGCCTGGGGAAGACTACTTAGCATTAGAAGGAAAAGGAAATCTCCCTGCTTCCTGTAGAAATTCTTTTCAAACAACATAAAATTCCATGTACCCTGGCCAGGTAAAACACTTCGTATTTTTTTATTGCCTATTCAGGACTCTTATCTTTCATTACATACAACAGAAGGACAGAAACAAGTGCATCCACATGTTTTTACTACAGACCAAGTACAGCACAGGCAATAATTACAGAATATCAGATTATTTCCTCTACATCAACATACAGAAGTGTAGCAATTATAAGGGGGAGGGGAGTCATGTTTAGAAGCCTAATTTTCAAGGCAATTTCATTGCAAATTATTGTATTTCATTTGAGGTTGGAATTTAATAACACCAATTAGGAGTTTTACAAAGTAGTAAAACTGAAATTTCCTCAGCTAAAATAAGCTTCATTGCCCAGAGCAAAGCGTTTTTCTCTTACAGACTTTCTTACTTGTGAACTTCTTGAGTTTCTGAACAATGGGGAAAAAAAAGGTTTCTTATAAAATTAGAACATCTTTTCAAAGACAACCTGACACCTGCATAGCTGAATCCCAAACCAAAGCTCTCAAGTGTGCCCAGTAGATTTCCTCCAGGCTGGATACAGGGTCTCTGAGGGACACCAAGGAATGGGCTTGCCCCTGGCTGGAGGCACACTACCCAAAGCACATCCTTGTGCCTCAAGGTGAGCTCTGCAGCTCCAAACCAGGCTGCATGCAGAAACCTGGTATGTAACTAATGCAGTAACTATCTATCTGCAAAGAAAGATGAATTTTGGAACTATTAAGCCATCAGCTTTTACAACCACTATGTCTCTCTATTACTTCAAATGCAAAAAACAGCTGAAGATCTGCACCCCCACCATCAATCACTTACCCATACCACTCTAAAAATACATGGCCTATACTTAAAAAACGCTGCTGAAAAAGCTTACTTATGCTAAAGTAGTGACAAACTATGAATTCTAGTCTATTCCATTAAGTTAACTGTTTCCTGGTGCTTAGATTGGTTGAAGGTAGCAAATGCATAGGGAAAAGAGAAACAAAAAAAGTTTCTCTTGGAAAGCTAATTATAATTCCATGCAATTCAAACTTTATAGCAGTATGTATTTCTAGAAGGAATGGTCTGTCAAGATCTTTTTTGGGGAGAGTCAGAGCATGTGAATACAGGAGGGATTATGTCACTGGCTGGGTCCAGCACTTTGCACACGGGAAGGTTCTCTTGATGTTACTCAGCAAACGGTTTTCATGAAACTTANCAATTTTGATGTCCCTGGCAGCATCAGCACAGGCTGACTGAGCACAGGTTCTCTTCCCCCATTAATAAGATATTAAGCTGACAACACTTCATGTATTTAAAGCAGGTTGCTTTTTCAATCTGTAATGTATCTTTGCTTTTTTTTTGCTTCCTAAGAAATACAATATGCCCAGTCCTATGTTTTTTACAGGCATGGCCAAGGGAATCACTGAAAATACTGGGCAGCCCTTACTTCATCAGCAGACTTGAAGATGGAGATTTGCTGTTTTTTCACCAGTTTATCCCATGCTCTTAGGAAAATAAAGAAATATTTGAAAATTAGAGACAGCTCTACCTTACTCACAACCTTACTGGTGACAGAGGATCAGACAGCATAAAAAGGCATTAATTACAGGCGGAAAAGGTCCTGTAAATAGCAAGCATTAACATGACATGACTGCAACCCACCCCGACAGCCCAAAGCTCAGGGAGAGCTGCTCTGCCCCTTGTTCCTTGCACAAGGCTGTGTCACACATGAGGCAGCTCTTGGGCTGTGGTCCAAACCCAAGGAGAGGGCCTGGCTGTAGGACATGCACCCACCCAGCATTTTGAACAGGCAGGGAATGACTTGACTAATACTATTTTGATTGAAGCATGTATCATTGCTTTCCTAGATCCTGTTCCTTTTTTTAGAGTACAGTCAATGCTGTGTCTTTTATTAAGATATTAAGATAGAAATTAAGATAGAAATTCCTTTGGGATGACTGCTAACACTTAAGTAAATATTAAGTCACCTACTTTAGGAAACCAAAAGGGAATACATTCCTTAATTGAATGATACTTGTTAATAAGGCCCCAATTCATTCAAGGCATTTAGATGTTACCAAAATATCCAGTCTCCCAAGAAACAGTTTCAACTCCAGAGAGGCATGCCTGGGGAAGACTACTTAGCATTAGAAGGAAAAGGAAATCTCCCTGCTTCCTGTAGAAATTCTTTTCAAACAACATAAAATTCCATGTACCCTGGCCAGGTAAAACACTTCCTATTTTTTTATTGCCTATTCAGGACTCTTATCTTTCATTACATACAACACAAGGACAGAAACAAGTGCATCCACATGTTTTTACTACAGACCAAGTACAGCACAGGCAATAATTACAGAATATCAGATTATTTCCTCTACATCAACATACAGAAGTGTAGCAATTATAAGGGGGAGGGGAGTCATGTTTAGAAGCCTAATTTTCAAGGCAATTTCATTGCAAATTATTGTATTTCATTTGAGGTTGGAATTTAATAACACCAATTAGGAGTTTTACAAAGTAGTAAAACTGAAATTTCCTCAGCTAAAATAAGCTTCATTGCCCAGAGCAAAGCGTTTTTCTCTTACAGACTTTCTTACTTGCGAACTTCTTGAGTTTCTGAACAATGGGGAAAAAAAGGTTTCTTATAAAATTAGAACATCTTTTCAAAGACAACCTGACACCTGCATAGCTGAATCCCAAACCAAAGCTCTCAAGTGTGCCCAGTAGATTTCCTCCAGGCTGGATACAGGGTCTCTGAGGGACACCAAGGAATGGGCTTGCCCTGGCTGGAGGCACACTACCCAAAGCACATCCTTGTGCCTCAAGGTGAGCTCTGCAGCTCCAAACCAGGCTGCATGCAGAAACCTGGTATGTAACTAATGCAGTAACTATCTATCTGCAAAGAAAGATGAATTTTGGAACTATTAAGCCATCAGCTTTTACAACCACTATGTCTCTCTATTACTTCAAATGCAAAAAACAGCTGAAGATCTGCACCCCCACCATCAATCACTTACCCATACCACTCTAAAAATACATGGCCTATACTTAAAAAACGCTACTGGAAAAGCTTACTTATGCTAAAGTAGTGACAAACTATGAATTCTAGTCTATTCCATTAACTGTTTCCTGGTGCTTAGATTGGTTGAAGGTAGCAAATGCATGGGGAAAAGAGAAACAGAAAAAAAGTTTCTCTTGGAAAGCTAATTATAATTCCATGCAATTCAAACTTTATAGCAGTATGTATTTCTAGAAGGAATGGTCTGTCAAGATCTTTTTTGGGGAGAGTCAGAGCATGTGAATACACGAGGGATTATGTCACTGGCTGGGTCCAGCACTTTGCACACGGGAAGGTTCTCTTGATGTTACTCAGCAAACGGTTTTCATGAAACTTAAAGCTTTGCATGAAATCAGACAGTAGGAGCTCTTTTTTTCTGAGGTATAGAACATCTAAAGCTACCTGAAGCTATTTGAATTCACACAGTCCAGCCTCTTCACAAAGGATCTGCTCCAAACATGGAAAAACTACGTCACCACTGTTGCAAACTCTTTTCATTGCAAAGCCTTAAAAGAGCTGAGGAACATGGGAGGGGAGGAGGTGGCACCCAGCAGTGCCAGCCAGGAAAGCCCCAAGTACAGGCTTCCTGCTCAGCTTGCATCCCATGCTTCTGCTGGCTGCAGGAGCCCATGTCCTCACCACTCATAGCTTGTGCCCAGAACTCACCACAGGTCAGCTTTTCTAACTTAACACCACCTGTTATACTTTATACCTTTCCTTTATGAGAAGAACTTCTTGGGCAATGAGAAACACGGATTGGTTTCTACAAGGGATAATAGCCCAATTAGCCTAAATAAAAATGTTCACTTGAATATCATCCAGTTCTGTTTTGTAACATCTTTCTATGGACTCATTTCATAATTCAAAATTTAATGATTTTTAACATCCACTTGGAGGGTTAGGAAGACAGCCTTCCACATATCCACTTATGAAATTCGCTCTTGCACTGTCCATGTTGTGTTCTTCTGCTGCCGTGTCACTGTCACAAAAAAAGAAAAAGAACTATCTCTCCTCATCATAGTTGATGAGCTGCTGCACACAGAATCTGGCCTCCCACTACAAAATTCAGTGCTAGCTACATGCAAGGCTTCACCCTATCAAGTGGAATTTTGGGATACCTGTACAGAATTGAATCCTTCCTTAAATACGGTGTGGAGTCCAGCTTTTCTTCAGCCTACAAACTAGTATCTCAAATGCATAGATAACATTATGAAAAAAACAGGAAACGTTTTATTTTTTATTTTAAATGAATAAAATAAATCTCAATACATAGTTTGGAAATATTTAAAGACATCAGAAAAGAAAACAAGACTTAAAAAGGCAAGTACAAAAGGGGCAGGATGAAAACAGTATAAGCTAACAGAATTTAGTGTTTCGAGTGTGAATATATAAGAGCAAAAGCAATCTTAAGTATTCCACTACTGCATTCCTAGTGAAGTAATGAGCTGGTATTTCAATACACTCAGTGAAAAGCTGTGAAATCTGCAAGTTTTAACTGAGTAATGTTGCCATGTTCATGATGGGTCTGAAGTACTGTTTTTATATAGATTTGTGGACATGTCTATCAAGGGGAGGAAGACCCGTTCTTTCAGCCAGAGGAGGATTAGTTGGTACATAGCAGCTTTGTAAAGTCTTATTATTAAAAAAAAAAAAAAAAAAAGTCACTTTTACAACCTATTAACCTATTCCTGGTTCTCAAATGGAAAATTCTAGCTTGTAAAAACCACAAGTCCCAGGAAATACTGATGTATGCAACCCTAAACCTAAATTTTTCTGTTTGATTATTTTTTAGATAACAGTCCTAACAAAAATATTCAAGACCTTCCATTTCTATCAAAGTGCAATATACTGCATACGTAATTCCACACCTGCAAATCACATAGTGTACATGCCATGCACTTACCCATACTAGTTTGTATGGGAAATTACAAAAGTAGTATGAAGATGTTGTGCATTTTGTTCTGACCACAAGGATGCTATACAAGCAGAAGTATATATACTGAATGTTGTAGAGTAAAATTGACTAGTTACTTCTATGCCTGATCATTACAAAAGAACCCCAACAAATGGTACATTAAATCTTGTGCTTCAGCAGCATCCCTGTTAGAGTGTTTTGAGCTATTGTTTCTTTCAGGGAGCTGAGTTATCTAAAAAGCTTGTCTTTCATTAGCTAGTGCCTCCCTTCCTGCCCTGAAGTGTGATTTCCTGCAATAATTTAGTTGTTTAAAGGAGAGAATGTACCTAGCTAGAAGACTTCCCAAAAAGGAGTTACATAAATATTTAGCACATTTAGAAACAGCTAATTGCTTCCTACCATACTTCAAAACTAGGAAGTAAAAAGGTTTTAAAATTTTTTAAGTGAAATAAAAATACTGCATAACATAGTCCTGTATAATGTTAAATACTCTCTCAGACTTAAAGCATAAGTGACCCGGAAGACTTCCCACATTTGCATTTAAATTCTTTCCTTGTGCAGTTCCCTTCCAGAGTTTAAAGCTTTCCAGTAGGTTTGTAACAGGCATCAGGCTGCCACATGCGAAGGTCAACAAGGACTTGGTTGAGCTTTTGCATCCAAAGGTTACGCTCTTCTTTAGTATCAGCAGACAGCCAGTTCCTAGAAGGCAAGGAACCCCGTGGATTATTCTCCACCTCCAATTCGTTATTGTGACAAATCTCAAGCTGATCAACCATAGAAGCCCAAATGGCAGGGTTAAAAATTAAGTCAAACATTTCATAATCCTGCTACCAAGCCACCTGGCGTTTCCACTTCTAGAAAGCAGTTAGGACTAAAATAAAACAAAACAGTTCAAGTGTCACCCCAAAATCTTAGCATTTAAATGACCTTTGCATTGTTATGACAAAGTTGTAAAGCTCCTATGCCACTAAAACTATCACATGAGGTAAATAAAATGTGTCCCTCCCCCCACATGTCCCATTGCCTCCCACAGCCTCCGTGAT
Source organism: Daphoenositta chrysoptera (assembly GCA_013397915.1). Taxonomy (NCBI): domain Eukaryota; kingdom Metazoa; phylum Chordata; class Aves; order Passeriformes; genus Daphoenositta; species Daphoenositta chrysoptera. Next base: position 186,042 of record VZRO01005791.1, on the reverse strand, counting down.
TTTACGCACTTTGTAACACAGAGCGTGTCTCTGCATTGGCTGACAAGAGTCTCCCGGTCATCTTCTCTCTGAGGTCTGACAGTTATTAGTTCAAAAGTGTTGGGCCGAGCACAGAATTCCCTGTTGGCAGGTTCAATCTGATGATTAGTGCAGTTAGCCAAGTTTATCCGGCCCAAAGGATGCTGGAAAGTGAAATCAGTTCATCAGTCAAGAATACTGCAATCAAGAGTAATTCTGAACAACATATGCTTGGACAACTTTGACAATATTAAGTGCACACACCTTCCCTCAGTCAGTTACTCCATACAAAAGGGTAATATATGTGCAGCTGTAAGAAATTCATTTTAAAAAACATTCCACAATTTAAAGTAATCATGGCCTAATACTGATATTTATAAGCTACATCTACCTCTGCATGATGGAACAGATATAGTAGGGGCAAGGGGATGCATTTATTAAGTTTAATATTACTGTAGATTACCAAAATACAGCTGACCCTTTCTCAGAACAATAGTAAAACAAGTCTAGAAGATTTCCAAGAACAGAATCTGGAAAACAAACCAAAGCTTCTTCCTTGCAGACAAAAGCAGAATAGGAACCTTCTTCTTGCTTAACATATTTTTTTTTTACTATCTTCTCTTACAGTAGGCAGAGATTTTTCCCTCTCTCCTGGCAGGGAGAGAAAGTACATTGATATATTTTGGCAATGTCAACTATCAGCATATGGTCTTCCTCTGTTAGCAGGGAAGAAACTAAACTCAGGCATCTGGATTGGCATAGAAGACCCAAAAGGACCAGAGTTTGCCATGGAGTTTGGGAAAGAAAATGTTCTGCCAATAAACAAGAAAGTGTTTAATGGTAAATAACTTCAGTGAGTCAGGAAGCAGTCTTTGAAAGAACCTGGGAACACTTTAGTACACTGCCTGAACGCACTAAGGAGACAAGAAGGTTCACCTCAGTGATAGATGAACCTCTGATTTGTCTCATTAGCCCAACAAGAACTTAGATTTCTGTGAGAACCATTGAAGAAGAACCAGTTCCAGCTACAACGTGGAGCTGCAAGAAGACAATGACTTGAAATAAGGTAGCCCATAATTACAGCTATGCTTCTGCAATATAAAAGGATTGCCCACTCTAATTCTTTACCATATGAAGTGTTAGTCTTGATTTTGTCTAAAACTTAAGGCAACTAGATAGTCTGCTTATTAAGCTGGACAAGTCCAATCAATTTCAATTACATAACTAGTGATTTGATGAGCACAATGGAAAGCCTTAAGACTAAAGGGGAAATTAAACATGGATCTTCCATCACTTTTCCCCCTTTCCCACTAGACAAGGCAGTCAGTTTCTAAGTTTGCCCTGATTTAGGTCAGATTTATGAAGTCCCCTCCATTCCCCAAGGAAGCTTCATGAGCTTGAATCCCATGCTTTACTAGTTTCAAGTCTAAACATTACAGTCCTTAAAAATGAACAGCTATTTGTGTAGGGTACTACAGAACTTTGGACTTAAGCTTTATAAAACAGCATTACCTTTCGTCTCTCATCATCTGGGTATGTCCAATAGGAGATACAATTTCCAGACAGCACACACCAGCGCCTATGCCATGCTCCAAATCCACTGACATCTTCAAACATAGTCTTAAAAAAAAAATTTAAAAAAAATTAAATGGGGTAACATTGTACCTTGAGCTTGGCCTGTACTTGACTATTTCTCTACCAGAATGGTTCTGTAAGTGCAATCCTTCATAGGACTAAATGAAAGAGAAGGAAAAAAAATTATACTGGGAGAGGTTTCTAAGGACAGTATATTTGTTTTCCAGATGGCATAGAAAATGAGCTCATGTTATCATTCTCAGGTTTTCAGCCTTTTGCTAAAAGGCACCTATTGTTTAAAATTACCAGATTTTCATGCTGATGGTGGCAAGCATTCCCATTATTTTAAGATAAAGAAGGGTTATTTATAGTATATACAGTAGGAATGGTTCACAAAATATGTTCAAATAACAATTTATTATTATTAGATATTTGAGTAATTTTTGACTTACAAATCAGGATTAAAAAACTTGCAGCTATTAAAGAGGCCACACTCAGGAGAGTCCAGTCAGTTCAAAGGAAATTAGAAATTGATTTTCAAATGTTTATGTTGGCAGTTCTTTTATTGGATGCTGGATTTTGTCAATTTCAAGCCCCATTTCCTTAGTACTGGAATGGAGAGTTTAGCATCTGACTTCTATTCCTGATACCTCTTGAACTTGTACAGAGCTTTTTTTACAATTAACGTGTATATTGTGATTCTCACTCTTCACGATTCAGATTATAATTTTTAATGGTGCAGAGAGTTTCCAAACTCTGAACAAATTCAGTATGCATGTACACCATTCTTAAAGTTTTACATATTGTATAGTAGAAGCAAATATGGACTTTCTCAAATTAGTACAGAGAAACATGGGACAGCAAATACTGTAAGCATGCAAAATGTTTGCATCTAATTAAATCTGTTCAACTTCAATTAAGTAAAGGGAAAGGAGACAGAAAGCAGTGTTCGAAAAGAGTCTAAAGAAATCGTGATTTCTGGAAACACCAAAATAACAGCAAATGTTAATGCTTCATTTTCAGAGCACATTTACTGCCATCTTGTGGACATTTCAACAGTTCCAGCTCTTAGGCCCAAGTATAAGCTGCATTTTCTAGGTCCAATTTTAGAGAGAACTGCAAAAGATGTTTCTCAAAAAAAAAAAAAAAAAAAAACCACAAACTATTGCGTCTTTGTCATTTCAAAAGGCTGTGGAAAAAAACCCAATCTTTTGTTTTTACTAGACACACAAAAAAGAGTCCTGTAAAATTTTCTGCCATAGAAATGAAAGTCTCATCTAACACCACAGATTTTAGCAACAGAAGGTTAACTTAAGTTCAAAATAACAAATAAATAGGTGTTTAAAAGAGATACAAAAAGTCTTAAATGTAGCTTTAACGTAGATATGTTCAGAATATAAACTAAGAGGCGTTTGTGGTATGGTTCAGAGATGAAAAAAAAAAAATCAAGCCAGTTTTAAGCTTCAAACACAGGTCTCACATTAAAAATTACTACATTTAATAGGACCTGTAATTTCCAAGGCAGGAGTTTGAGGTGAATACAGTAAATACCTTACCAAGAACCCTTTCTCCTCCACCAAAGAGTCCACTTGGCATTTCAACTTCAGATATATATGACCTTCCAGAGGAGACAAAAAGGGAACCTGTAAAAAGTAAAACATTCATTCAATTTTGACACCTCTCAACTAAGTCTTACCAGTTCAAGCAAGCCACCTGCACCAAGATGTTAGCACTGTCTTGTTCTTAGGATCTTCAGCAGGAAAGAAGCAGTCAGTCAGACTCAAGCGAGACAATAATAATCACTTTTTGTTTCAAGTTCATTTAGAAGCTTTTCAAGAATTATTTATTAGTTTGCTCAGGACATATGCATAAACATGCACTCTAGGTATAAAAACAGGCACTCCAAGCATGGTTAGAAACAACAGAAGGCACCAGTCCACACCCTTCAAGCTTCTGCCTCAGTTTGACACCAAGTTGTTTGCAAAATAGCAAAGTGAGCTTAAACAGGAATGGTACTTGGATACCATAAGCATTTTTGGCAGATACTGATGTAGTAGTGCCTACACAGATAAATCTTTGTATAAAAGAAAACCTAGAATGGGGAAAAGTAATGAAACCAGTTCTTAACTGGCACTCAAGGTGTTAAAGACACGTGTTAAGTAATTTCTAACAGAAAAGGTTCCCAGTCCTACCTTCTGCCACTGGAAAAAGAAAAATAGTAGCTTAACTAGTGTACCAGAGGTCAGTTAAACAGTTATTTGAGAGTCAAGAGTTTTGAGGAAAAGCATACAACAAGGTCTGCCTTTGAGCTTCCCCCAATCCCTTCACACAGGCCTCATTACCTTGACTACTCCCATGAAATCACATCCCTTCTTTTTTTCCCCCCCTCACAAGGAGACAGAGGCAAACTGCTAATTCAACAAGCAAATGATGACCAGCAGGGCATTCTACACACAGTATTTTTTTACTAATTTGAATAATCAACACTGTTAAGAATCTTGAAAAGAAATTGACAAAAGATCAGAAACATTGGTCTTTTATATTACTAAAAAAACCAGGGAGGTCAATGCTGCTACTCAAACACCAATAAAGAACTGTTTGCCAGGGAATAGGCACAGGCATGTGTACACAGTAACAAAATAGCTTTCAGAACCATGGAATCAATGCCAATTAAATGGAACTAGTAGTTAAGATGAACAAGAGTAACCCTAAGTAATTAAAAGTGCTCATCTGTGGGCCTCAGTGAACCCTGCAGAACACCGAAATAGGTGTTGTGGTTAGAAATCGATCACCTTTGAATTGCAGACATCCTTCAGCTTCCTCCCAGACATAAAGACACATGCACAGGCAGGTGGTCAAATCACTTTTAGATGTTAGATGTACTCAACTAACACAGCATGCATGGCTTGCTCCTGTACTCAACAGGAAAAGTATAGCACTGAAAAATTCCAAGCATCAGGTAGGAGTCTGCATGACCACTTGAGAAGCAAAAAATAGTAAAACATTCCCACATAACAAAAATAAAAAATCTGGACTGATGGAACTTATCAGCAAAGACAACTATAACCCTACATGCTACACCAGGGAACAATGGCATATAATCTTAGCAAAGCACAGTAAAACCCATTTCTGAATGGAGGCCTCAAGGACATTTGGCCATTTCCCACTTCAAGTTTATGGGTTTTGCATCCTGTTTAAGTCAGAAGAGGAAGAATCCAGTTTATGAATTATTAAGTTTACCAGTGAAGAACTGTGACAGGCAAAGCAAATACGTTGTTAAACCAACACAACACAGTTTTGCAGAGCCTACAACACCATTACCAATTACTAAATCTATGTACTATGTGTAGGTACTCAAACTAGGTACTATGTGTATCCTCAAAACACCCTCCTGTACACATAATGACAACATATTGAATTCTAGTTAACAATATATCTCTTTGAAAGGGTTAAAGGTGATGGAAAGAAAGCAATTTGGCAAATATCCAGCTAGATGAAGAAAAAACTGAAGCCCATGACTAGGCTATCTTGCGTTCTGATGTGATCATTCAGGTATTTGCCATAGAAAGGTTACTGTCATAGAAGACTATCTGAAAAGGTACTCAAGATAACTCAAATTTGAAAAACTGGTTTCTTAGGAGGCTTTTGATTAAAAATAGGAGATGATACGGACTAAAATTATCACTTGCTTAATGTTGAGAGAAAACATGAAAATTTATCTAAAACACTTTCTTCTGCAGGACTCAAACTATCAACTAGGTAAAATTCTATTCAGAGGTTAAAACCAAATTATTTCTGTTAAGGATATAAATTCACATAATTTCTAAAGCCAAAAACATATACACCAATCAAAATATTTTAAGTGAACATCTGTGTACAAATAAGGACCTCACATTTTGACATGTTTAGTATTTTCAAAACCTTTTGCTTAAAAAAACCAAATGTCTTGATATGTCTTGTCAGAACAAGGTTTCAATAGAATAAGAAGCAAGATTATTTAGGTCCTGAGAGACTTTAATTTTCTTCAGCAGCAACAAGTTGAGTTAAACCAACATTTAGGCCACCAGACATTCTCTGGTTCTCTATCAGCACAGCAACTGATTCTATGTTCTGTGCACTTCATCAAGAAGCTGGGTGAAATTTCCTGGCTAGAAATATTAAAGAGATACAACAACTTGTTTTGAAGCGAGAAACACCCTCCTCTAATGATCTAGGAAGACAAGAGACACATGCTAGTTAAAGAAAAACCCTAGGCAACCTAAATAACTGAATTCTAGCAGCATGCTTACTATTGTGAAAGACAAGGGGTAGAATTCTGCAAGTCTGAAAGGCTCCTAAGCTTCTTGTGCTTAGTTAGTAAATAATTGTAGGCATTTTCTTAGAAGAATAAAAAAAATCTGCAAAAAGGCCAGACAGAGATGAGCAACATGCACTAGGAAGCAGTTTCCTATTTTAAGTTATACACTAAAGGATCATAGCAACCTTGTCCTGGAACATATAGCCCAACAGTTCTTTTTCCTCCCCTTCAAAATTTATCTAGGGAAAAAAGAAACATGCTCAATGCAATTAGTGTAAAGTTACGGTCTAGGAGAAAAAAGGACACAGTTATGCATTAGTATATTTTGGTCCTTTATAACCTGAATTTTAACAGTACATATAAAAGAGAGGAATGAAACTAAAAAAAAATCACTGTGGCACGAGTTTGTTCCATATTAGAAATGCATGAAGCAAGTTAAAAAGCAGCTGTTTGGTACAGCCATAGGCCAAGTCAAAACTGAAATTTTACTGAGGTAGTAATTAAAAAAAAAAAAAAACCAAACAAGTCACGAATAAGAATTGTCCTTTTTGCCCGATAACTCTAAGACTGCACCTGCAAAAAATTAACCAAGTGATAGTTTCCCGGAATTCTTCTTGCACGTTCTGCTTTTGCTACATTTCACTAGTTCAGTCCAGTGTCCTGTCATACAGTGTAAACTAGTGAAGTCCAAACCTAAAATGCTGAATATAATACAAAAGCTGATTTCATTAACTCCAAGAACAAGGGGTTTCCAATAAGGAAGCTATACAAAGATTTCTACATATCGTTCTGGTTAAGAGGAACAGTGCAATTTAACTGTTAAGTTTTGCCAGCTGTTTCAGTAAAGGAATCTGCTTCTATCTACAAAAAGTAAAACTTCTAAAAAGCAAGTTGAGATTATTGGGATATTTTGTTTCAAGGCTTATACACAAACACAACTAGTTTTTGTTTTCTCATCTCTCATCAGAAGCTGTAATTGCAGTAACACTATCATCACAATAAGACTTGATTAGCCAAAAAAAAGGAAAGTTATTCTTATGCTGCTGTTTGGGTAGCTAAAGCTGGGATTTAGTACTACCATAAATTGTAGTAACATTTAAAATAATTTAAATTAGCTTAGGATAGCTGCTGGCATAAACACCTATTAAAATAGGTTTTAGGTATTAGATATTACAAGGTTAGAGATTACAATGAATGTAAGAATGTATTTTTTAAACTTCTCATAGCAAAGGCCAATAAACATTCTGTTTGGACAAGGAACAAATGGTATAAAACTCAATAATAGCTCTCAAAAAAAATTTAGATAATTTGCTTCTACAAATTTAATTAGGATATAAGAAGAAAAGCTCATACTCCTAAATATATTCAAATGGCAGGTTTTAGGTCAATTAAGTGCAGAAAAATTCGAATACTTCATTATCATTAAAACACACTTAATGCTTTATTTAGTGATGACTGCAAGACTGGGAGCAACAATACGAAGACCACGCATAGAGATGCCAACTGCATACATCAATATTTTGTCAATGAAAGCAAATCAGTAATCGAATTCCTTCATTATCTTTGCATAACCATACCTTATACTGAGCTACAGAAAGGAAAGAGTATCTCACATAGTAATGTACATCTCTCTCTTTATCTCAAAATTACATTTAATTCATATGAAATTATATGTAAGTAATCATTACGCAAAAAGTTTAAGTGTCTATATAAATAACATATCTATAAACCTATATATGTTTAATTTCTAGGACAGTTACTTTCACCTGAAAAGTAAACCCAGACTCATTAATTTGTCGAGTAGTATGCAGTTACCTTTGGATTAGCAACCAATAATTTCCATTACCTTGTCCAGTGCAAATTTGGTATTTCCTACAGAAGACAGTGATAACTTGTGGGATCCAACGAGGATGAAATTAGTGCTGCGTATGGCATTTGGGCCACCTGGACTGGCCATGGCTGTGGAGAAAAGTTGAGTGAAGTTGCAACAAAACAAACAATCAGGATGCTGCAAGGCTTAAAAAAATAAGTATTTTATTTGCACTACTGTATGCATGCCCTACTCAGTACTCCAGAAGAAGCACTCTTTGCACTGCAGCCCAGCAGCACATTCAGAGAGAATCTTGATACACACCATTCCTCCTCAGCAGATCTTTTCTTTCAGAAACAAGCTTTGAAAATATCCACAAAGGAGAAAACAAAGCATTTTAAGTCTCAGAGAGATGGAGAGCATGCTGGGACACACTACAAAGCACACATGCCCTGCAGTAGGAACGTGACTTTTCAATCTCTTAACCTCTTTTCTGGTGACACACTGCTATCTACCAGAATTTGTACACCTTTTCTTTGCACTTACATCAACAGAAACACACACTGTAGCTCAGGTTGAGGAATCTTACTAGTTGCAGCAGCATGGTAGACATTCCAGATTTAGTTCATGAGCTCCTTATTGCTGCAATTTCTGCTAAAGCTAGCTCAAGTATCACATACTTTAGTCAGAAGTGTATAACATTTTTATAGACTTAGAAAAACACTCAGAGATGCTGTTCTTCCCTGTCAAGAGTCAGAAATATATAAACAAGTTTATCCATGTTTTTTTATATAAATATATATACAAAACAATACACACAAGCAATACTTAAGGATCTGTTCACATTTTCAAATTATTCTGCATTACTTTGTTGACAGCAGACTCTAATTCTCTAACTTAAAAATCATTAAATTAGTTTGAATTCATACTTTCAGGAAAAAAAAAGTTAACCATAGGTATCTGATACCAGATTTTAGTTTTGATTTTGTAAAGATATCTTCCATTAAACATAACAGTAACTCAGATATAAGCACAGGGCCAGTTTCTGGGCTGGAAAATTTAGTGTTTATTACTCACAAATTGTCATCTGTTACAAGTATTATTTACTGATATACTAGTTTTGACAGCAAGCGTAGATTATTCATCCTGGCATAAGATGTTTAGACTTTACTTACCTGGAGTAAGAAGGTTGCTTTTCTAGAAAGAGAGAGGAAAAAAGAGCTTAGTGAAAAAGTACTTCTGACAGTTTCTACAGAAGACAAAGCTAAGGTGGAAAGAAACTAGATTTGAAGTACTTTTAAAAACCCAATCAAATAGAAAAAAATCTAAAAGAAAGTCCAAATAAATGTATAGTAACTGCATGCTTCTGACATTACCTGTGTAACAGCTGTTTCTTGAGCTGATGACTGAAAATTTGGCAGAAAATTATGGGCACAGCCTTAACCCATGTGAGAATATGGCCTTTGGAAGGGGTCATAGTCAGATCTTGTTACAATATTACATATATACTTACTGAGGTAATAGATGTTAATAATCTCTTTGGAGTAATAACCTACAAAAGAATACAAGAGCATAAACGCATTTCCTACTGAATTTGTCCACCACGTTAGCATGAAAACTAGACAGTGAAACTACTGAAGGCTTATCAACAATATTGAATGGATAGTCATTGTATTGTAAGTCTTGGTTTTTGACTGGATGTAATATATCTCAGTGGAAGAAATGCTACATATCAAAGAAATAATTACTGCAGAAAAGTTCAAGCATGCATTACCTTGGGATGAGTAGCATATTTAAAAAACCCCAGTCTTAGTAGGCCTTTTTACCTATGTAATAGGATTTCAAAGTTACATTTGCTTACTAAAAGGTAGGGGTTAACATTTAAAGTATGGACATGTTCAATATACTGCTGTTATATGTTATTATTTTCAAATCAAAATCTTGAAGTCTAAGTGATACTGTATATTAAACATGAATTAGAATTACGTACTCATCTCTTCTTGAGACTGAAAGACAAGTCTAAGCAGCTTGTCAAAAGCAGACATAGGATGCCATTGGCAAACCTATAACCTCGTATCAACAACTTATCTAGAGTGGAACAAAACCATTCAGTTTCAAGTAAAAGTTCCTTTAAACTACAGCAGGAGAGAAGTAAACCCTGGACTTGAAACTTTTATCAGAGAACAGGTGGAAGTTTTCACTGACAGAGGCTTTCACTGTGCCAGACCAAAGAATAAAGAAATTTCCTATTTCTGCTTGCAGACACAGGATTTAAGTACTCATTCCAACTGTTCTTTGAAAGACACTCAAGTTTCTTGTTTTTACTAAGTGACAGATATCTTGTCAAGGAGGAAATCAGACCTGAAGCCATTAATTCACTGTGTGCTCTAGCCATTACAATGAAAAGAAGAAATACACGCCCCCCCACCCCCAAAAAAAACCCAAACCAAACAAACCACCACAAAAAAAAAAACCCAAAAACAAATCACCTCCAGAAAGTCTTGCTTAGGGTTATATCCTTAATAAAGCACAAACACTTGACATGCACACTATTGATAAAACAATGTTTGCTTTAAAAAGTAAGCATCTAGTACTTTTACCTAGTACTGGGGAGAAAGAGGAGTTTTCTGTCAATCAATAAAACCTTTAAGACAAATCAAACTCCAGGGTAGGGCATATTGACTGACATAGTTTAACTGAAGTGGAGAAAATGGGCAATAAATCACTGTTGGAGGCCCCACACCTAATAAATAAAGATCTGCAAAGCATAGCATTTTGCAGAACTAGTAAGACTTCTCCTTCCTCTCCAATATATTTCAGACTCAACCAAGTGCTGCAGGTCGAATTTACTAATTCCTGTAGGTCTCCATAATCCATCTGTCATTGCAGATGTTCCAAGAAGGAAGTAAAAGGAAGCAACAGATTGTCTAAGACTATTAGTCAGTTTTGCTTGTGCACCTTCTGTTGAAACATAACATACTGATTTTCAGGTTTCATTTACCTTAGATTTATTTGTCTTTTTCCTTTTATCTGTGCTTGTAACTTCTTTTCTCTGCACCTGTAAGGCAAAAAGGTATTAAGAAAGTACACCAAGCAGATCATTCTCCCTTACACCTCCTCTTGACAGCAACTGATACATACCCAACTGTAAACTTCTATATTTATTTCAAAGTCATTTGACACATCATGCCTAAAAGGGAAGAAGGAAAAACAAGTTAAACAAACTGAAGCGAAAAGGGCTTTTGTTTTGGTTTGTCGTAGGGTTTTGGGGGGGTTGTTTGTTTGTTTCGGTTGGTTTTGCTGGGTTTTAAGTTACTCTTAACTTCTTCCCTCCTTTTGCTCCTTATAACTGTCCAAGGAGCAAGAAGATTTTAGCATTTTACTATTTAAAGACTTTCCAGAACTCAAAGAAGAAAACAGGAGGAGAGGACAAGGGGCAGATAAAGTGCATCTACCATTTCTCAGACTGCACCCTTCAGCACACTGCTGGCAGATGCTTCTAGAAACAGACTGGGGTTTTTTGAGTAAATAGCTTTAAGTGAAAATTCCAGTTCAACTGAACTTTAAAAAGGGAGTTTGTTTATTTATTCTGAAGACTTACTAACAAACTGCCATTTGAACTTACAATACGTTTTTAGCTGACATATGAGAGTTGAAGTTATAGTTGTAAGAGCACTATTTTTCCAGATACCAAAACCAAATAGCTATATAAAATGTTACTTGCTGCAAAAGAGAAAAACACATCTCAGGCACAGCAATCCATCTGTCATTGCAGGTGTTCCAGAAAAGAACAAAAGGTAGAAAAAACAAGAGATAAAATAGCTGATGGATGGTAGAATAAGTCCAGGTTTCTCTTCTGAGAAGTGCCTTCCAGCTATTTTTTGAAGAAGGAAATAGCTACACCACAAAATCTTTCCATACTTTTTTGCAGAATATGACATTCTTATAACTAAGACTTTAAACATTTTTATGTGTGCTCCACCACCAGAGTTAAAACTGGTTCAAAAAAGAACAGTTTATACTTACATAGTAAATGTCGTAGTAAAAGTAAGAGCATCTCCATTCAGGGAACTGGCAGTACTTGCTAATGGAGTTGCAACCATGTTTTCTGCTCCAGATCTCAGTATTATTACATAGTAGTAATTTCCTGCTTCTGTAGGTACACATCAGATGGTTTGGTTAGCCAGAGGACTACAAGTGTCTAAAATCACCAAGTACTGCATTAAGCACATCCCTGTTTCACCCCACTTAAAACATTTAGTTACAGTCAAGACTTGCTTATAAACTTACTCTTAAAACACTTTTGTTTCCTTTATGCTGTGTCTACTAGTAAAATTGTCTCCACAGGATTCACAGCAACTGCTTTACTGCCTGGGGCATCTCAGGCCAGACCTATGCTAACCCAGTGTGTGAAAGGGGAGAGGAAGAACTTTCAGTCAGATTCAGCAGATTATCTTAGTTCTTTACACTCCTTAAGTCTGCCAGCCTAACCACACATCAGCTTTCACTGAAACATTAAAAAATTAGTCAGAAGCAGATGAACTGAATGTTATAGCTAAATTTTCATTACCCTTGGATTTCTGAGAACATCAATGCAGAAGACAAAAAAAAAAAAAACAAAACCCAAGGAGAAAGAACCAGAAATGTATGTTGGGAGAATGAGAAGGAGAAAAGAAATAAAGCTTTTGTTTGCTGGTTTTACCTGGCTTTTGAACTGTACCACATACAAAGTCTGCTTTTAGAGGTAGACGCATTTCTGAAATGGAAACAGATCCCCTGGAGGGAGCAAATTCACCGGATGTAGAAGCAGATTTATTTCTTTTATTATGTGGTCCCTCACTCTTCAGTTTATTCAATTCTTCCAATAAAGCAGTTCTCTTCTCAGCTGTATGAAGAAATTAATTATTGTTCTACAGAAGAAAAAGTACTGAACAACTTTTTTCTGCTTTAAGTATGTAAAATACAACTTAAATGTTAATTATTTTACAGTGTAGTAGGAATACTAGGGTCAAGAAAGATACTAAAAATGTCCCCTTGCATATAAAAAGAGCTGAGACAGAACAGATACTATCCTGTTCTTTTTTCCAGGTGAAGAACTATTAATAATGGCCCAAAATGTAACACAACAAATGTGTGGGGAAGAAATTATGAACCCCGTCAAAGTGCTCATTACAAAGAATTGAACTTGAGTATAAAAACCTACTTGCAAAGAGAAGAAGTCTCTCTGCTTCTGCTTCTTCTTGTGACCCTTTTCCATGTTCCTCATCAAAACAGCAGTTCAGAGCTTGACTGGCTTGATAAATCACTGTTTGCTGCATGTTGATCTCATTGTTCAGTTCCTAGAGTAAATCAGTAGTAAAAATAATTAACAAGAAGAGAGATTTAGTATTGGGTTCAAACAAGGAACTGTCTCAAGATGAACATTTTTGGGGGGGCAATGCTTCAGAAGAAAATCAGATCCTTTAGATAGCAAACTACAAAAACCTTGCAGTTTACTGTTTACAGCAAAAGAACATTACAGCACAACTTTTTTGATCTCAGAGGTATGGTGGGGACTGAAAGACTCCAATACTGTATGTTCCATATCCAGTCTAGTCTTTCCTTCACCAGGGGAAGCAGCAGCTAACCAAAAATTCACCAATATAGATGAACGAAGCACTAGTAAGGATCAGAACTACCTACTGAAACTATGTATTTACAAATTCTGCCTAATTCAAAGTTAGTGATAAAACAGATTCTCTGTCTCCTTCTCAAAACAATGGCTTGTTCTCTCCAGACTTAATCTATAACATGATCCTCTTAAGAGAAGCATTAGCTGTTCAAATTATGCATCATCATTCCCTACCATTAGATATTTATGCTACACAACCTAATTTTGCAGTTCTAAGCAGTATGTTAATGTCCTGGACATTCACAGGGGCAATTAAATTTGGAAATAGTAGATTAGAAAAAGGATTTTAAGAAACATATTAGATACCTGCATTTTCTTTTTGATATTGACTTTATCAGATGGGCCATTTCTTGTCATTTCTAGTTTGGAAGCAACATCTTCTTTGCGAACAATGATTTGCTTTATTGAAGGACGATCCGTTTCCTTAAATCTTTGGGATCTGTACGCATCAACACTTTTAAAAAAAGGAAACCCCACAGAATGTTTCACAGGTGTGCCAAGCTTTTTTTTTAACATATACATAGATATGTATTATATATTGATATTTTTCAACTTGCCTAAATGGCTTTAAAGAAAGCATTCTATCAGCTGATTGTAAGTTTAAGCAACATAAAAGACTACCCAATCTTTGACAAAGGATAAGATCTTGCAAAAAAAGCTTGATTTGTAATCTGAGCTTCATTTGTAATTTGAGCAGTATGCATCATTAGGAAAGTTAAAAAAACCGGCCTCTTAATTTGTACCCAGAATCAGGGGTGGGGGGTTGTGTTTATCACCTGTAAGGAAGGTTACGATCTTCCGACACAGAGCCAATACTGTCTCCAGATTCTGCCCTGGGAACTCTAGTCCTTTGGAACTTCTCAGACTTCAGACTTGCATCACTGATACTGCTACCTTCCCCAGCTGACTTAGAAGGAGAACCAAAGGCCTGAGGAAAACATTACATTACAGATATCTGTTCACATAATAATTATGTTTTCTCTCTCCTTTACTTGTTTTACATATAGACAGTAAATTTGCTTAATACTGTTTAACAGATGATATTTTACAAATACGGACATAGAGCAATTTATTTATTTGGGGACACTAACAGATTATTGAACTCAATGAGATGCCACCTTTAGTTTCCAAATCAGTACAGTTACATAATTACTTCTCTTCAGATTTTTCATCAGCAGTCACTCCCCATTGAATGCATGTATCCCACTGCAAGTCCAGTACTGGTAACGGGTTTGATTTAGCAGAAGACCACTTGTGTAACATCCAATATGCTACACTATTTTCAGAGAAAAACAACTTTGCCTCATTATGCTTTTGTTAGCAAAATATCATGTTCAACTTCTTTATTTGCCCAGATATCCCAATACTACAAAATGTTACGGCTCACAAGCAAATTGTCCATCTCTGTGTGATAAACAAGCCCTTCCCCACGCTCCTAAGGATTCTCACCTCTGAACCAACAGATTCCACTAGAGGGGTTAACAGAGACATCGATGAAATATTCAGTGACTCTTCTTGCTCATCCTCATCACTTTCACCTTCCAAGCTCATGCTCATTTCTTTCTTCAGCTTTTCTATGTCTGGACCATCCTCTTGAAGAATTTCAAAAATCTCATTTATCACTTTCGAGCTATTCATCTCATCATCCACACGCATTTTGCCTTCGTATACTTCATCTGAAGGGTGACATTTTTAAATATATTAGTAGCATCAAAAGTCTCATCAAGCAGAGAGGCAAACTCATTTTGCTTTTCAAGCAAGCTTGATTAAAAAGCACTTCTTATAGTCAGGCATACAGAACCTCAAAGTACACTTCTATGGCTATTTTAATATTTTAATATTTTTACATACACTGCATAATCAATGTAGAAAGGGAATGAAAAGATGCACCTTTTAGATAAACTTCAACCTTTTAGTTTAAATACATCTGAAGCTTAACTGCAAGTCCAACAGTAGAGCAGTCATTTCTGTCCTTTCCCAACGAACTTCTAATATCAGGTTTTTAATATTCCTTGAAGACTTGAATGTCAAGAGAGAAGGGTTATGTATGATAAATGAAGCTTCCTGATTTGTTTTATATAAACCTCATTACAAAACACATGGGGGTCAGCATATGGATGGTGAATTCATTGTTCAGACTTGAAGGATATTAACACTGTCCTAGACAAGTGGCAAAGGAGAGCTAAGTCATTAATATACATCTACTCAATACAAACCTTTTGGTTTCTCATCAAGTTGTTCAAGCTTTGAGACAGACATTGCTTTTACAGGGCTCTTTGACACAGCGCTCTTCAGAGGACTGGGTTTATCAGCCTCGTCACATTTAGAAGTATCTAAGGGGTTTATAAAGAAAAGAAGTATTATGTCTAGCCTTTGAATTTTATTTTAGTTATTGAATTTTAGAAGTTTTACTAACAAAAAGACCACTAGATTCAATATTCCAGTTAGCCACACCTCAAAAAAAACCATTAGAATACCCTCCACAACCTGTACACCTAGACTTCTATCTTATAATCAGAAAACTGATACCACAAGAAAATGCTGAAACCATAGCGGAGCACGGCCACTCAAGAGCAAAAAGGGAAAAATTTAAAAAGACAAACAAAAAATCCACTACACAGAAACCACTGCTTGCAAACCCAACTTTTCTAGAACATTTGATAGACCTTACAAGTAAACAGGCTACCAAAAGTGTTAACTAAGTTCACACTTTTTTCACAAGGAGGTGAAGATTCTGCCACTCAGTAAGAACCAGAAAGGATGTCAGGAGCACCTCAAAATTCTTTTCATGTGTCCTACCATAAGAATTAATATCATAAAGGGATACTGACAAGGGAAGAGTTCCCTCCTACAAGATTCTCATGGAAATTTGGATACTCGGGTAGAGAATAGACTAAATCTGTAACTGACAATTCTTATTCACTTCCCTACACTTAATCTCCATTAAAGTTTGAGACATAGGTATATCCATTGAAAAACAAAAAGACAGTCTTGCCTCGCCATCCTTCCAAGTGGTATAGGAATGCAGAGTACTGCTACCACACAAGAAGATTTAGATAAGATAATCAGTAACCAAAGGAGAGGTCCAGTTCCATGCATGAGTGTTATTGGCCTCTTTCTCTGCTCATGAATATCAAGTGCAGTGCTCCTGCCCAGCACTAGTCACAGGCAAACTGTGACAGTTCTCACCTGAAGACTCCATGCTGGGAGACTCTGCTGGCCTGTCAGCTCCTGATGTGTCTTCTGATGATCCAAGAGCAGAGGCATCTGAACTAGGAGGACGTTTTGGACTAGCCTGAGACTGGCTTTCCTGACAAGAATAAAGACAGAATGCGTTCAGGAGGTAATGTTCCAAGTGACTAAAAAAAACTACCAGAAAAAACCCACTTTAACACCTGCTAGGAAAAAGAGGTTGCCTATCCAGTACCCTATTTATTTATTTGAGATATTTAGCTGAAGTAGGAAATATTAATTGTTTGCGTGAGGAGCTCTTTCACTTTTGCAGTTATAGAACATAAAACCTTCCACTCTTAACATCAAAAAGTAAAAAAAGCAATTGGCTCAAAGCAGTATCACTTGTCTTAGTTTATTCTACAAGAGGTTAAAAAAATCTACTAATTTGCTAATAATCATACAAATCACTTGACAAGTCATCCTGCGCAGCCCAGGCATTCCCAAAGCATAGGTTTTTATCTCTTATATACATCTCCACACCTAACCCTATGTTCAGAACACGTTAAAGCAATTCATACTATCATATTTTGATTGATGAGGTAACACATTACCATTTTAGCTTCTGGAAGCTTCCTCTTGGAACTGTCACTTTTCTCCGCACTCCACAGATTGCCCCTATCAAATCGGCCACGAAGGCATGCAAGTTCCCGTTCACGTTCCTATAGAAATGAAGGGATAAGGGAGAAAAGCTGACAGCTTTAAGTTGTCACAACATTTCACATTCCTCAGGTAGGTGCAGAACAGTAATAACCTTCCCCAAGCTTATAAGCTAGCTATGAATGTTACAAGTCATACCTGTTTAAGTTGAAGAGCTAAACTGGCAGTAGAGGAATTTTCATTTTGTTTGAGAAGCCTCTCCTGGATTGTCCTTGTATTTGGGGTAACACTGGGTGTTCTGCACCCTGGAGTATTCGTAGCAGGGCTGCGTGCGCTACGCTCTTGACAGCGCTCCCCAAAGCGTTCCAGGAAGGGCTTAATTCCTGATCCCCCTGCAAGAACAATTGTTTTACCTTGAAAGAAATTCTCAAAAATAAAGAGATCACTGCAATTTTGTATCCTGATGAAGGTTCCCAGTGAGGCATATAAGCTGTCTCCTTAACAGCTCTTACTCAATTACACTTTGTACAAACTGAACCTGAAGAGCAAATTGTAACAGTGATGTTAATAAAACAGTGAATCAGAGCAAGTAGATGTCTCTCTCTTACTACAGTCCACATGTAATACACCAGTTATTTAAACTGGTTTGCCTTTTCCAAATTTCCTCTACAACCAGCCCCACTTGTATCTTTCACAAAAATAAGCATTCTAGTACACAAGGAGGATATGTTGGTTTGGCATCCAACCCTACTTGATTGAGCTTATTTTTTATTGTCAGCAAATCTAAAACTTGCTTTTCTGGCCATCATTTCAAAGAGTTCAAGCTGTTAGTCCAGGTTTCTGACATAGTAAGCAGATGAATTTAAAACTGGGGACGTTCACTTGTTTTGACATCAATGCTATCACTGAAAACAAAAACACTGCAAAGTTAGAGCACCTATGTGGCACCAAGCTTTGATTTTTTCTAAATATGCAGGCTCTTAACATATAGAATGGATACCTATAGCATCTAACAATATGAAGTAAACTTTTAATAATTTCAATTAGTGTGTTAGGCTGCTTGCTCTTCAGAGTTACTAAAACCATGTCCAAGAAAATGTCCCCTGCAAAATACAGAAGCTGTACAACTTACAAAAATTAGCACAGAAATCATCAGCATGTTACTCAAGTTACAGCTGGCATTAGGTATGATCTGGTATAGTACCTTAAATTCTTAACTAATATGTAGTTTTCAACACAGAACACACGGGCCTAATTTGAATGACTATTTAGTGAAGCTGAAAAACAGCCTACCTGGTGTTGCGGGTTTAGCCTTAGGTTCAAGTTGCACATGTGTTCCTTTGACTGGCTCTGCTTTGGACTGAACTGGTTGAGGCAAAGCTGACTTTGCTGTTTGCGTACGCTCTTCAGTTTTCCGAGGACTGCAGGGATTCTCTGCTGGCCGTTGTTGTACTTCAGATTCTTTAGAACAGGCAACAGTGACTCTTGACGATTGTGTAGAAAATTTGTTTGGATCCTTTACAAGGGAAAAAGGAAAAAAAAAAGATGATATTTACATTCTTATTCTCTCAAGAGGAAAAAAAGATTGAAAGCACTCTGCATATCATACTATCACCTAATATACCTATTCCTTCAACAAAAGCAAAAGCCAGGCGTTAAGCTTTTAATAGATTTTTTTTTAATCCAATATTTCAAAATGTTTCAGCATTTGATTCCAGGTGCTCTTGCCAACTATTTCAGTTATTTTCCCACATTTCCCTAAACAAGAATGCACATGGCAGATATTGTCATTGCAGAAATGGTGTAAATTGAACAATAGGAGTCTGGAGTCTAGCAATTTCATCATTCTGATTGAGTCTTCATACAGCAATATTCACAATATCAATCAATCAACTATATGAAGTTACAGAGTGAAAGCCAGTATCTCTGTAACAAGCCCCCCTTCTGATGGTCAAGAGCAGCAATCAATTACATTGACATCGACTTTGTCAAAACACATAAGTACTCTCATCTTTAAGTCTCAGTAAAAGGAATTCTAAGCTGTTTCAGATCTGCTATTAAAAAAGGGCAGGTGGGATTGCAATAAAGCAGAAGTTGTAAATAGACTAAGAAGGCTCACATCAAATCTTTAAATTCAGATTAAACAGTTATGTGCTAACATTTGTCCGCCCCAATACAATACTCAAATCAATTTTTAATCAGCAACTAAATCAGACACTCACCGCTCTCTTTGAGTTTGCTGGTTTATTAATAGAAGCCTCAACAAGCCTTTGAGAACAGGATGCAGCTTCCTGCTTTACACTGCTACTATTGATTCTAGCAGATGCTCCACTTGTAGTGGACAATTTGGATAAACAAGTAGTGCCAGGCTGTTCTTGTGCATTGTTTTGCTTTGCAGATGGATGACTTAGGTCATCTTCCCAGGAACCAATTGTAGCAGCAAGGTTAGCTAAACGGCCCCTTCTCCCAATAGGGGTTTCGCTTGCCAGGGCATTAGATGTCTGCTTAGGTGGAGAAACAGACAGATCTTTTGACTGGAGAGGAGACAGAGGAACACATTCAGAGGGATCTGGAAAAAAAGAAAACACACTTATTTTTCTAATAAAAAATATTGAGATACATTTGCATCTTTCACATTGTACTGTATTTTATCAACCATTAGATGTTCCTGCCATCAACAAAATCAAACTACTAGCCCTGGAGGCATTGAGACTAAGCAAATATAACTTTTTTAATCAACCAGTTTACTAGTTTTATATCATTGTTGTGAGGAGCATGGCATCAGACTAGTAGAGGAAAAGAAAGTTTAAAATTAAGCTGTAGGCAACAGCTTCAATATTTTAGGCCTGCCCTAGTGTCGTCTTAGAATTCTTATTCCTAATTCTTATTTCTTATGGAAACATTAACCTTCACACACACAAAATTATCTTATTCTAGGCAACATAATCATCAATGCAAACACTGAAAGACACCAATGGTGCTTAGCAAGTGAAACATACCCTCACTGTCCCAGCAGCGCCGCTGTTCTGCCAACTTCTGCATACGTGTTTTGACTGAAAGGGCTGCAGGAGTTTCTGACTTGGTGTTTGGTTTTACTTTCTCAAGAGGCTGAACCAATGAAGCTCTGTTAGAAGCAGTTTCGTGTGATTCTGAAGTTATCTGAGGAGAATCGTGGCTTGAGGAACTTGAAGGAACTGGCTGTACATTCTCTGAACTAGAAGCCTCAGTCTCTATATCATTCGGGCAGAGCCTCTTTGATGGTGATGGCTTTGTATCTGGTTTTACTGGATAAGTCAGAGTATTCAAGCAAATTAGTATTCAAGCAATCTAAAATATTTTCCAACAGTACAAAATTGTAGTGCAAATAAAGTTATGATTTATGAATATCTTAATATGTTCCCCAAAAAAATGCCCTTCCCAAATCTACCAAGCACTCTTTGGCATTACGTAGGTATTTCTAAATAGTTTATTAATGACTTGGCACATCTGCTCCCAGGTCCAGCTAAACACAGGCTAGTCCTAGTGGCCAGGTAACTGCGTCCATCACTGTTTAGTGTAAGGTAAATGCTCAGTGTTTTCACTTTCCCTTTGGAAAAAAACCGGGACTTGTATCAAGACAATCTTTATTAAACATGTTGCAAAATACCTTCGTCACCAGGAAGAGGTGCCTGGTTACCAGTTTCTGCCAAAGGCTCTCTGGCCCTCTTGTTCTGCATTGTGGGTCTCGCCCCCATCTTGGGCCTCTCCGCCATTTTCCTCTGCAGGTTCTCGCGCCTGGCACGGGTTCTTTCCAGGAGTTTCTGAGGGGTCAATAAGTCACGGGTTACCACAGACTGCAGTGTGTTAACTAGTAACAGCTCAGAGTAAAAGGTGTTGGAATTCTGTTTAGCATATATAGCTGGTAGGTTCCAAATTTCAGTCATTAAAATCAACTATTGTCTCCAGCTAGCTTGGCTCTGAAAGAAAATCAGGCTAAAGAGACACAAGCAATGGCAAAATTAAAGAAGAGGGGCTCCTATAAACCCCAAAGTCATAAAAAATGTTTGAAAGTAATTTTTTTTTTTATCCTTAATCACCACATGACCTGTCAAGTCTTGCTAGCAGGGTTTTCTGACACATTGCTAAAGCATCTGGTCAAGTCACCTGACTGGCATTAGCCCTGTAACAAAATAAACAACATTGAAGCAATTGTCAGGAGGTCGTAAAAAAGTTCAACAAATAAGAGCGTGGCAGTCAATGTTTTTTTAAAAAATTGCTATTATACCTTCTAAATCAAAAGATAAATTTCTTTGCCTCAAGCTTATATTTTAAGAATACACTGATATAACTAGCTATATTATGATAAATAACCTGTTTATTAAGATATCTCTATACAGAAAAACACATAAAGAGATATTAATAAAGCTACATAAAAACATTCTTTTTCATTTGCTACCCATTGGAAATTTGAATACTCTGATAATATTCCATACAAAATATCTGTTTTAATAAATGTTCCACGCTAGTACAAAGTGATTCCTTACAGTGTTCAAGTTTAAAATAGGCTTTGGTTTGTTTGTTTTAAAAATAGCATTTGTAAGTCACTATCACTGAGTTTGATCACACCTAAAGGATACTTAATTACTCTTTTGATCTAGGTTTTAAGGTTCTTTGAGACAAGAAATTGTGCGATTGAACTAGTGGCCTTTAAAGGGAAGCATATAAACTGCACTTGTTTGGTGGCACATAAATTATTGTGAGAACTGTGCCAGCCATTATCTGTCCTGTTGCACAGCAATTAAATACACATTTCACATTTTTAACTGTCTAAGGCTGAAGTCTTAAACAATGTTCCATTGTAGGGCAACACAGGACAAATAGAATGTCAATCTCAACAGTTTTTTTGTGAAAGCAAATCTCAGCTTTGCTAACTTTCACAGAAGAGGAGGAATTTGAAAAAAAAAGCCCAAAATAAAATGCATGAAATGCCATGAGTGCCTTCAATGCAGGTTCCATGTCAGTTGTGTCCACAAGTCAGCTTTCCTTATTTCCAAAATGCAGAGCTACAAAGTGCACATAATACCCACATAAAAAAAATCCTAAAGGCAATTTAAATTAGAAGTTCTTCTTGCAAACAGTTGAATATATCTTACAACAGTATTCCTACAGTTCTATTCAAATACAGTCACATTCCTTTCTGTTTTGTTAGTTGAGCAAAATAGAGTTTCAGTTGTCACAGATGAGATGTCACTTCCCAAGAATGCACGCCTCTGTTGTTCAGCTCCAGCTCCTATTGGCTTCTTGCATCTCAAATTTTCCATACAACTGCCATAATTCCAACGGTGCTGTTACACACGATGAGTAAGCCCCACTCCACAACTTGAGGCTTACTTTCCAAGTTCATCAACAGGGTATTCTCTACAAGTACATTCTCCAACTGTTCTGATGACAAAGTTTCAGAGTATCACAGAAGTCCAAAATCCTAGAATATCCTGAGTTGGAAGGGACCCGCCAGAAGTCCAGCTCCTGACCCTGCACAGAACAGCCCCAAGAATCACACGATGTGCCTGAGAGCATTACCTATTTTATTACATCAAGGAATCTGAGGACTACTAAGTCAAAGTTAGAGGATCACTGTGTTACAAAAGCACTTTCTAAAAACCAGGAAAAAAACTTTTCCACTTCAAATGTTAATGGACAACCTCCGTTTTTCAAAAGTATGTTTTAAAGTACATATTAGAGAAGATACTCAGGCCATACATGATTACAAGAATTTGTTCTAACTACCCTGCATTACTAGCAGAATAGAGCAAAGGGAGCAATTGAAGGAACAGTTAACTTCAAACCTCACATTTGCAAATTTTCCCCAAACAACTGCATACCTTATTTCTCTTTGCTCATCCTCCATGCTAGGAAACCATACTTGCCTCTATGAATGGTATAAACTGCTTCAAAGTACAAAATAACCTAGACTATTTCTAACATTCTGTAGTATCAAACAAACCCTTTTGTGCAAGAAAGGTGAGTTACAAAATCAGCTATAAAGTCCCAAACAGCATGTTCATTGTGATCCCAAAAAAGTACCCACTGCACCATCTCCTCTGTGGGATCTGTATTAATAATTTGGTGACATTCAGTAGGTTATTGGCTTTTTCTTTCAAGATTAACCAAAAGAAACATTATTTCAGAACTGATTTGAAAGCATTCCACTGAATCTTACAGCAAGATTTATTTGAGCTTAAATTCACTGAGACACAGACAAAATTTGCTACTCCAAGCATACACTGAATTAACAGTATGCTTCGTCCAATTAAGGCTCAAATTACACTGTTTTAACATAATCAACACTTACAATGCCTCACCAGGTCCCTGCAAGTAACAGAGCATGGTGATTTGTAGACAAAGATTATCTGAAAACAGTTAAACTAAGGGAAGATTGTATTAAAAGAAAAAAAAAAATAGCAACACAAACCACAGAACACAAATACTTAAAAATAGATGGTAAAAGCCTTTGTTTTCACAGAACTTTGGGGAAAGTTACTAAACTTCAATACTAGGACACCAATATTGTTCAGAACTTTACACAACAGTGGAATGTCCTCCACAGCAGAAGTATTCTTGATAAGCTGACTTTTTATGCACTTTGCAATACTGGCTGACACTTGAATGAAGTTTACTCTGGGGACCGGCCTCACAGTTGGTCATTTTCAAAGCATTTCAAAGTCAGCTATGTACAAGAAGGGCGTGTAGAGGTTGGAATATCTCCCAGCATGCAAAACCATTTTAAACTTGATTCAGTAGTCCGGACTTGAAGTTTATTTAAGACATGCTGGATCATGTCACTCACTACCAATTAAGGAAGGAGGTTTTAGATGTTTACGCTTAGCAAGACTTTACATGGAGGTAGGGTAGAACTGCCTTGGCGTAACACATTTAGTAAATCTGTTCAGATCAACACCTTATGTTCATTTTTAAAAATCAGATCTGTGCAGTCACCTTTTTTGGGCACTCAAATTATTTAAAGCATGTCAGTTTCATAAACATATTGTTTACAAGGGGAGGAGAGAGTATTTCATTACTGCATCTGATTTGAATTTTTTTTTAAGTAGTTCAGGTTTTATTTACGCAGGCTGTGGATTGAAGGCCCTTTTTACTATGACATTTCTCAAAGCAGTCACAAGACAGCTTTAAAACTTTATACTTCTGACATGGAATCAGAGTACAGCACAGCATCTTTAAGAAACCTTCAACCTTCACACAGATTCAAGGTGGTCAATTCCTCATTTTACTACAATTTTGCCTCTATAAAACTTAAGCACACACACACAACCAATTCACCCTAACAACCGACGGCTTTTTGGTTTTTTTTGTTTAAAAGAGGAACTGTGCCTACCAACGAATGTGACCAATCGCAGGTGGCAGTAGTGCTAAATAGAACGCATTTTTAATCAGATGGTCTCCGCTTTGGGCTTATGATCCGACCCTTATGTATGGCAGGCACAGAGTGTGTCAACAGCGCTCCCGTCTGCTCCCGGGGTCCCTCCCGTCCCCGCTGGAAATCTTATCTGCCAGACGCGCACGAAGGGCACACGCCCGGCGTGGGAAAGGGCCTCTCCTCCGCAAGCCCTTGCGCGAATCACCCACGCTCTGGCGTCTCCCGGCAGGACCTGGCAGAGCCCGGGCGGCTCCGGGAGCGGAGGCACCGGCAGGAGCAAGGCGGGGAAAGAGGGTCGCTGCAAGCCCGCAAACGCCCCGGCGAGCGGGGACGAGGGCGGCTGGCAGGGCTCAGCCAGGAGCAGCCATCCCGCCCGGAGAGCGCGGCGCAAGGAGCGGCTCCCTTCCCTTCGGAGCCCAACCCGCCCCCTCCCTGCCCTGTGTCCCCGCGGTCCCCGACGCTGCCGCTCGCCGCCGCCCCGGCTGCGCCCCCCCACAGCTGAGGAGCCGGGTCCGGCCCGAGCCGTGCGCTCACCTCGGTGAACGGGTCCATGGCTGCGCCGCTCGCGCCGGGCCCGCTCCGCAGCCCGAGCCTCCGCCCCAACCGCTGCCGGGATTTGAATTTCAGCGCCCGCCGCGCGCGGGCACGACGGGAGCAGGGGGCGGCGCGCGCACGCGGGCGTTGATTGACAGGAGCGCCGGCCAATCGGGCAGCAGGCGGCCGCGCGCGCCCGCCCGCCAGGGAGGACTGAGGGGCCGGGCGGCGTCCCGGAAGGGCGGCCGCGCTTTCCCGGCCCTGGAATCTCGGCTGGCTCTGCCAGCTGCACCCCCGCCTTCTGCGTCTGACCTGGAGAGCGGCCCTGCCGCCCAGGGCTTCCCTGTGTTGGTGCTCGGAGTCCGTCCAGCCATGGCTGCCCTGTCACGGAATTCGTTTGGAAAAGACCTCCGAGATCATCGAGTCCGGCCGGTGACCGAACACAACTCTGTCGACCACCCCATGGCACTGAGTGACACATCCAGTGTTTCCTTAAACACCTCCAGGGACGGGGACACCACCGACTCCACCACCTCCCCGGGCAGCACATTCCAATATCTAATCATCCATTCTGGGAAAAAATTCTTCCTAATGTCCCAACCTAAATCTCCGTTGGCACAGCTTAATGACTATGTCCTCTTGTCCTCACCTTCCCGCTCCTCCTTTCTGGCAGTCCCTCTTCTAAAGAAAAGGCTTTTACCTGCTTTACATTTAAGTAGAACAGTAGTGTCCTGTGTACCACACATCTTGCTGCAGCTGCTCAGGAGTGTGCCCTGAGCCTGGAAGATTAGTTTTTCACCTGGCATTGACATGGAGGTGTCAGTGGAAAACGCGATTTTTATGTGACACAGTAAATGGAGAGGATACTTACCCAGTGCAGCTGTGAAACTTGCTGGTCCTTCTTACGGTTCTTGAGTTTCTCCTTGTACTACAGCCTGTGGGTCTCATGAAACCTCACCCACCACTTCCTGCAGCTGTCCCCTGCACCATTGCATTGGCAGACCTTTCTCAGTGGATGTGGAATTAGCAGAGACCCAGAGACTCAGCTGGTTGCTGAGATTCACTCCTTGCTATTCGTGCACCATCCCAAACTCACTTCCAGTACATGTTTTGAGCATAATCACAAATACAGCTTGGTTTTTTATCATATCTGCTGTTCCCCTTAGGAGCCTGCTATAGGCTTGACTGCCCAAATGAGTAAACCTTGTCAAATTTCCAGTCTATCCATACATACTGGCACCCCTATATACCTTTTTGCTTGTATGCAAATAGCGTTCATTACCTTGCATGAATGCCCTTCTTCACTAGTGCTGTGCTTCTTGCCACTTTGACTATTTATAGGCAGCAGTCTTTTCTTCCAGCCTTTACTTTGCCTTGCTAAACAAACCCACACTCTTCTAATTGTCCCTCATTAAAAAATCTTTCCAGTATCTTATGTACAAACAGCATGGCTTCAGTGTGCAGCAGAATCTAAAACTACAATATCAAATAATACTTTTCTGAAGAAATCTTCAAGATTAGACACTCTGGCAGACTGTTCTCAGATAAACATGGGTTGGAGCAGTCCGAGGTCCAGCGTCAGAACTTGCTCACACACCAGGAAGAAAATTAGGACTTACCAGCTGGGACTTGTCACTCATTCATAATCTATGAAGCAGCCTATTCAGTGGTAAGAAGGAACAGGCTTTATTTCCTTCAGGAAAAACTAGGTTTAGCTATCACTGATAAACAACAGAAACATTCCCTTAATGGAGCAGTAGAGAATCAATGCAGCAAAACACCAGAAGACAGAATAGCCAATATGGAGCTCAAAGTCCTTGGCAGAAAATAGAGAGAATTACCATTAAGTGCCTTCTTTCTCGTGCCATCCCAAAGGCAGAAAAGTCGTGCACAATTTGAGCTCCTTTAATAATACAGAATTATATCTAAACATGCTTTCTGCTTTTCATGTGGGTCTGTGAGATTTATACAGTGCAGCTCCATCTGTCCTTGGTGCATTTCCAAATGTGGCTCCATCCATTGCTGGTGTCTTTCAAATGACACAGCGTAGCACATGATGCTCAGCCTGGGGGCCAACAGAGTGGGGGTGGCTGCACTGTTAGTGTGCATAATGATGTGCACATAATACTGACATGTGCTAATTATTGTTAAAATAGAGGGAAATAGTGATGCTTATTCTATGCAATATATTTCTTGTAAAATCTATTTCTCTACAGTTCACTCCGAAAAATGGAGATTCCTAGGAGTGTGTAACTGCTTAAGTCAATGCAGTATATATGTGACAAATGTCCTTCCCTTTTGCTCTCTACAGAGCCAATAATTTCTTCATAATTTCAATCCAGACTCATCGAGGTCCTGCTAGAAATAAATCCAATAGTTTCTGATCTTGTCAAGGAATTATGTCTGTCTTCCAGGAAACCAGTGGACAGTAAATATATCTTATCTTTTTATCGCTCTAAGGAGTCAAAGAAAGTCAAACATTTTCAAGAACTGTGCTATAAAAATGAGGTCTGTTGTCTGCATAGTGGTGGGGGTACAGCCCTTAGCAATTGAGTTTTCAGTTGGAGTTATATTTTTCTTAATAAATTAGTAAAACTATTTCTACAGCAACTTACAGGGGAAAAAAAATCAACTGATCTTTCCCAATGTGAAGGCACACAAAAAAAAGAGAGGGAAAGAAAGGAATGCCATGTGAAACCAGCAGAACAATGAGCCAGCTCTGCCTGTTAAACAGCTTTATGTTTTATGCCAGACTTTTTCATTCAAAAATTATGAATCACACCCTTCACTGTCTCCTCCCCTCACGTGATATGGTTTAAAATGTCTTCTTGCCAGGCATAAGCTGATGAAAAATAATTCTTTCTGTAACAATAAATAACACAATACAAAGCACTAGGGGAACAGTTTTTGCTGGCTTGCAGTTTCCATGGGAGTTGAGAACTTGTGCACTGGAGCCAGTCATTTTTCTTTTAACAAGGCAAAAAGAACATTTTTACTTTCCCAAGTTTTCCTTCAAGAAGTTTTAAAGCATATTGACTGTTTTCAGGGGTGTATTTCCATTTCAGAAGGTTATAGATGTTTGCACTAGCACTTTTCAATAAGAATGGAGAACTTTTTAATAAGGAGAACACTTGCCAAAGTGTTTTTATCTCTGGCTTCCTTACAATACCAATACAATCAGAAATGTAAAATATTGACATTGAAAATGCTGATCCCAGTGTAGTCCACTGTGTAGCTCCTTCTGTAATCCTCAGAGAATATTTCCTAAAACCTTCTTTCTGCTGAGAAACTGATCTCACAATTCTGATTCCAAAGGAAAGATGAGCAAGATGCTTCCTTTGATGCAGATAAGTCCTGTCGATTAGAGAAAATTAATACTTTCCATCTTGTAATTTCCTTTTATTCACTGTTTAATAACTCAAAATGAAAGTTGATGTTCACCCAGCTTGCCCTTGCAAGCAGATTCAATCTGTAGCCTGGTAATACAGTGCATTAGAATACAGTGGTGTAGTATTCCTTGTAGTGTAGATTTTATTTCAAACGGTGTTTTTTACCAGAAAAAATCCACTCTTCCACTAATCAGCTGGAGAGTTGTCATGATTCTGATAGTCATTTCCCACGTAGCAGTCAGATTGCATGGGAATCCACAGAGAGGAGAAGCAAATGTATGGCCTAGCACACGGTGGTGTGCATCATAATTTCTGGACAATAGTCCCATTAGAATTAATTCTTCCCATGACTTCAGACTAAGCGGGGAGAACCTTGGAGAAGAGAAAGGGAGACAGCCCTTGCAGAGCTTCTTGAAGACATCTTTTTCCCCTAGCCCACATTCCTTTTTGCCTCCAGTGGATCCTGGAGGCTGTGTGGTACAGGTCTGACTCTGTGTCTTGGTTATGTGTAAGTTGAAGTCAGGCTGTAGAAATTCCCCTCTTCACAAGCCCCCCAGCAGGACCCCTGTAAAAAGGGCATCCTGCACTACAGAAGAGCAGTAAGAATATAATACCCATCCTTTCAGTGATTCTGAAATGAAGAGCAAATTGTGCCCTCCAATCCTCTTGAATATCCTAGCATGCCAGAGAGCTGGCCTGGAAAAAAGCAATTTCACCTCCAAACAGTGAATAGAAGGGCTGATCCATGGCCTGGCAATACACTGCAGTTTGGATTAATCTGTATTTTCTATTACAAATGTTTCATAATCAAAAATATTTTGATGGGCAACATTTAGGATATGTTCTATAAGCCAAGCCAAAGGTGATTATACTGCTTTTGGCAACTCCTCTGATAATCACAGAGGTGATTTAGGCTGACATTATCCAGTAAAGGAATATATTTATGTCAGGAACAAGACGGTTTCATGAGTGAGTAACCCAGTGTGTGACATGGATTTAAATTAGCAATGCTCAGAGCACAAGTCTCTCTCCTAATAGTCCGAAAATAGGGAATTCATAACCAGCTCACCCAGACTAAAACATGCGAGACCCCATAGCCATTACAGTGTAACTTTTACCTGGGATTGTGTTTTCTGTTACCAAAAGGATTCATTCATTACTCTGCCTTAAAAAGTGTAGCTGGAGGAAAAATCCTTTAACGTGGAGGCTTGCTCTCATATGAGGAGCAACTGAAGGAAAAATTGGACAAAAATCAAAGCTGGACGGAAGAGCAGAAACATTGGAGGTTAATGGTTAGACTCGATGATGTCAGAGGTCTTTCCTACCTCAATGATTCTGTGATTATGGGGAGAAAGAAGTAAAACAAGGCAAGTGAAAAATGGCAAATAACACGGGAGGATAAGAAAGAAACAGGAAAAGAAAGAAGATATATTAAAATGGAGAAGTAGTGAAACAAGGAATGAGACAAAACTCGTATTTCATTAACAACAAAAGACAGTTGTCAAGTGGACTCAGTTTCAGAAAAAGATCTCTGGGTGGTTGAACTCTGCTTTTTTACAAGGCTGTGGGAGTTAAGAAATATTTGCGTGTCGTGCACTCTCAAAAGATTTATTGTCTTCAGTCAGTATAATATTGCATTTGTATCACTAAATCACAGCAGTTTCTCAGGGCTGTTCATTTAGGTCTCCTAACTGATTTACATGGGACAAGGAGAATTAGACTTCTTTCATTTGTGTCTCAAGGTAAAATACCCCCTTTTCTTTCTTTATGCATGTGGTACAGATGTACCATTTACTGACATAAAAATTCTGAAATGAAGCAAAGGACGTGAGAGTACTTAAGTGCCACGATGTTAATTTAGACCAGGATGTTACTCTCAGTACCTGAGGCTTGCAACTGCAGCATAGTGCAAATGGACTAATCACATAATCACATCAGCAATTTCACCAGCCAAATTGTATCGCATTTTACATTCTTGAAATAATTTTCTGAACAATGGAAAAATTAAGAAACCATTTTTCACTTTAAAAAAGTGTTCTATCAATTCTAGCTTTTTTTTTAAAGACTCAGTAGGCTGTAAGCTTAACAGGTGGTAATTTTCTGACCTCTTGCCATCTTATTCTCATATTTTAAATAAATAAATAAATAAATGAAACTACAGGACACATAAAAATAAATTCTTTACAAGGAAGGCCAAGACTGTTACCTACAAAATCACCTGAAAGTTTTTAAAACCAAAATAGGTGCTTTAAGTTAAGTATAGTCGATATGCTTTGCTAAGTAGGGAAAGAGCTAAGGATATGAAGTGGGTTTTATGTGAGTTCACGGTAGTTTTTTTCACTTTCTATGTCAGTTCTTTAGAAAAAAACAACCATAAAGTATCATGAAATCCTTTCTGCAAAAGTAGCATGTTTACACTAGAGGGTGCTACTTGGACGTGATTTTAGGCTGCTCAGTGTCTTGCTTTGGAAATCTCTTTTTCAACATTTGCAAAAAACTGCGTATCTGAAATAAGAAACAGACTTTTCTTATGGGACAAATTCTCCTGAAATTTAAATAAACATAACTGAAATTATATTTTCCACACACATACGCATGAGGGACACTGGTCCCTTAACTCAGCTTCAGTA
This sequence comes from Daphoenositta chrysoptera, assembly GCA_013397915.1. NCBI lineage: Eukaryota > Metazoa > Chordata > Aves > Passeriformes > Daphoenositta > Daphoenositta chrysoptera. The sequence goes on along the minus strand of VZRO01005791.1, from coordinate 154,873 downwards.
CAAACTACATATATAATTACACTGAGGATGTGTTAGAGATGAGTAAATATCCTTAATATTTCAATCTGCTTTTGCTTAGCAAACTGCTATGACTCAGAAAATAGACTTAGTAATGGAATACAAAAATAAGACCATGGCTCTTTGTTAATAAGAGGGACAGAAGCATCTGATGGAGTGAAGCCTAAATTAGCAGTCTATAGTATAAACACAGTGTCACTGAATGCCTGGGTGTGTTACAATGAACGGTTGCCTCACTTTACAATAAAGTGTGAAAGAAGGCGAAGGGAATGGAAATGGTCAAGAGGTTGTTTTAAATAATTCTTCCTTCATTCTTCCCATGGTGATGAGAATTGTGAGAACTCTTAACATGTCTCTCTGCATCTCCAGGGCCTTTGGCTGCCTCAAGTCAGAGCTCACAGGGAGATGGTGCAGATCTTGGGCCATGAAGAGAGCTGCTGCTCCCTATAGCTGTTTGCAAGCGGCTTGGTATGGGCAGCTTGTCTTCTTCATGTCTAATCCAAAAATCTCTTTTTCATTTGGCAGATGAAGGTAAGAAGGTAAGACAGTGTTTGGCCTGCACTGTCACCATCTCAGAGGCACTGTAGCTCCCACTCTAGGACTCTACTAACACCCTGCTAAAGTGGTAGCCAGGGAATCTCTAAAAACAGGCAGGAGGTGGAGGCAAATAAAGTCTGCAAATACCTCTGGTTTGGCTTATGCTTTTCCCCAACATTATTAAACTCTATTTCCATTGTCTGAATTTGTCACTGATACCACTTGGAAGGTGTTGTTCCTCGTGGAGTAAATAAAATAGCCTCTGCTGTTTTATAGTCCCATTTAACCTCACAAACTATGTGGGCATCTGCAGAGTAAAGCTCAGTAGCGGTGCCAGGCATGTACCTGGAAACTGGAAAAAGAGAGTGAGTTTATACCTTGGATTCTGCCCCTCACAGAGTCAGTGCTTCTCCCTGAAAACAGAGTTTACCAGAAGACCACCTTCTCCAGGCCAGGAAATGTCCCTTCTGCTCTACAGATCCTGTCCTAAGTGTGAGAATCTGGATGTCCCATGAAATTAAAGGCTTTGATGAAGAAGTACATCATCACTCTTTCCACAGCTACTGGATCATTGCCCACTGATGCCAGCTGCGAAGGGTCCCCTGCTCCCAGCACTGGAGCTCCTGCTGCGGGAGAGTGCCAGGCCCAGCATGCAGGTGAGAGCTGTCTCTAAAACTCTATGTACTCACACTTACTACTGCACAAGTTACTTCTTGTAAAAAGCTGCTAAGGCAGTGTTTTGTGGTTTTTGGATATCCCCTTCTCATTTTATAAGTCCATTGTATAGCTTGGACTAGCAAAAAATAGGGGATCAAATAAACAAAATGGAAGAGGAAAAGATAAAGAATGGCAATAGAGAGAGGAACATTGTGCTTTTTTCAGGGTGGTTAAGAAAAAAATAAACTGCTTACCTGATCAGCCAAAAAGGATGATGCACTACTAGGAAAGCTTTGTTTTTCAACTGAAATTATACCAGCCCCACAAAAGAGTTGACCAACTTCAAAAGGCACAAAGTACAAATGTTTATTACATTGTCATTTTTGGTGGGCTGTAGTTTAACTGCAACCAGCAACCAAATCCCATGCAGCTGGTCACTCATTCCCCCACCAGCAGGATCAGGGAGAAAATGGGGAGTGTAAAAGCTAGAAAAACTTGTGGGTTGAGATAAAGGCAGCTTAATAGAAAAAGCAAAAGCTGCACACAGAAGCAAAAGTAAAGCAAGGGATTAATTCAGTGCTTCCCATAGCCAGGCAGGTGTCCAGCTATCTTCAGGAGAGCAGGGCCCCATCACATATAAGAGTGACTTGGGAAGACAAATGCCATCGCTCCAAACATCCTCCCATTCTTCTTTCTTCCCCCCACTTTATATACTGAGCATGATGTCAGGCGGTCTGGGATGTCCCTTTGGTCAGTTTGGTCACCTGTCCTGGCTGTGTCTCCTCCCAGCCTCCCATGCACCCTGAACTTCCTGGCCAGTGTGGCAGTAGGAAAAACAGAAAAGGCCTTGGCTCTGTGAGCTCTGCTCAGCAGTAATGAAACCTCTACTATCAACCCCGTCTTCAGCACAAATCCAAAACACAGCCCCACACCAGCCACTGTGAAGAAAATTAACTCTACCCCAGCCAAAACCATCACAGGGGCAGATTGTCTTGTGCTGCCTGTGCTGCCTGACCTGGTATTTGTGTTGCCACAGCAAGGTACCTGTGATTCATCTGCTGGTGTTTGCAGTTCGGCAGGCAGATTCTGCTCGGGCTGCTTGCCAGCCCTGCCTGCCAGCCCTGCCTGCCGCTGCCAAAGGCAACACCCTGCCTTTCTCAGAAGGACCCCTGTGGTGACAAGGCATTGCTGCAGCAGTGGACAGACGGTTGGAGGAGGAAAGGTCAAGAGGGGTGAGCTGGTCCATCAGGCCATACTGAAGGAGGTGCATGCTTTACTGTGACTATTATATTTTTATAACCCCCTTTTCTGCCATAGGAAAGCAGCCTCTTTTTCATTAGTAAGTGCATTTGTGAGTGTACAATAGATGTCCCATATTTCTTTCCTCATATGGTAGCAGACAACAGTCAGCTGCATTCATAGGTTCACATCGCAAGGATCTTACGTTGCTTCCACTTCTCTGCACTTTACTGCAAGGTTTGCCTATGTTTTGTTTGCCCTTGTTGGGTTGAGTGTATGGTTTTGAGCCTCCATAGCATAAAGCGTGAACAAATTCAGTGGATAAATCAGTCTGAATACTGGAGCTGTATCAAGTTGAGCATCTTAAAATAGGAGTCCCATTGAGTAAGTCTGTGAGTAAGCAGCTCCCACAAGCTTGTGCTGCATTTCCTGTGTGCTAGGAGTGTAGGACCCAGCTGGAATCAGAAGGCAATGTCAGACATTTCTGAAGAAGTTTCTAGAAAGAATATGTCTGGAAGGAGGGTCAGTTGGAGTCACCTGGTCAATGAAATTGTTTGGTCAGGAGATATTCAGCCAGCTAAGAGTCATTAAGCAGGGAGGGAAGGCTGACCTTGCCACTCTGAAGGGCCTGAAGCTGTGCCAAATTATGCAGAGTTAGTTAAGGACTCTCATTCTCAGCTTTCATATTTCATCAGTGATTCTTTGTTGTCATAGGGAAGTGGCAGAAAGATGGTGTGAATATGAGGGAGGAACCAAATAAAACTGATGTTAAAACAAGTGTGTATATATATCTATATCTATATCCATATCTATCTATATATATAGATACACACACATACATATATATACATATACATTTAAAATCCAAATACACATATACACATATATATTTATATGTGTATCTATATATATGCATTTATATATGCATATATGTGTTGGAATTTTCCAGTGTTCATTTCTGACAGATACAGAGATCAATAAAATGTGTCACTGCTCTTCCAGAGTGTACACATTGCAGACCTTATTGGTGCTAATATTCCTATAAAGATACTCCTCTGCATGCAAGACATTGCAGTATTTTTGACTGGGTGAACATAAAATTGTCTCTGAAGGCATGACCAGGTAAATCTGAAATTATTTTTGGAAGAATCTGAAATTATTTGTTACATTAAAGCTGAAATACAAGATGCATGTCACCTTTAATTCCGGCTCCCAACAATAGATATAGATCCATTTGGACTGTGGAACTGTGTCATTTAAGCTGTATTCCACAGTGTGGCTCATCTAAACATCACAATTTGTCCCTGTGTTCCCTCATCTTGCTACAATGTGATCAGTGCCAGCTGCACTGATAGCCTCCGGAAATTTTTTCTTGACAGAGTAGCTTGTCTTTTTCCCCACTGTCCTTCCAGACAGACTTGCAAGCTAAGATGTCTTTGAGGTCAGAACTGCTAGAAGTACACTATAGATAGATAGATAGATAGATAGATAGATAACAGATACAGATTTAGATATATAGATATAGATCTATGGAGATATATATAGATATAGATATATATAGATATAGATATATATAAAAATAATTTTTATATATATGTGTGTGTGTGTGTAGCATTTTTGTCATGAGATACTCAGTAATGTTTTTCTCAACTGACCTTTCCATGTTATGCTTTCAATAAACAAACGTGACAAAGCTTGCTCAGAGACAAAGCAGAAAGCAGGCACAGGTGGCCTTTTAGCATCCCTCCTCTGTGCCTTCTGCTGCTATTGCTTTCAGCATCCTCTTGCTACAGCCAGGAGCTAGTATGACCTAAAAAAACCTTCACACCATCCTGCAAAAGAAAAAGGCTAGTGGGGAAAGAAAAAAAAACCAAAGCGGAGGTAGCAAATTCAGGGGTGACTGACTGCCCAAGCACTGAGGGAAAAAGGACTCATGGACACCAGGGAGAAGCAGGCAGGAGATGAGAGAGATGGAGAGAAGTGTCCACTGCATGGAACGAGGAGAGGGAGTAGATGTGTAAAATACACAAAAATAGCTGGATAGTTACTGATTTCATTGCTATGGCTTCCAAGTATGTATAAAGTAGCATCTCTAGAAGGAGAATTTAAGGTCTATGCAGCAAAACCATTGGGAAGTCATGGTAAAATAGTACATTGACTTTATATTTTAGCAGTTGTCTATAATTTCTTCATCAGCTGAACTGATTATTTGCAGTGCTTGAACCAATTCACTGGTTTTTGGTGTTTTTTTTTTTTCTCTAATTGCCATGTATCACAAGCAAACTCTAACCCATTAGGGATAGCTTTGTCTCTCTAAATTTAAAAGTGTTTATTCAGTTCCTGCAATTTGAGATTTGGAGACAAGCCTGCAAGTTCCAGATGCTACGTTGTTAGTAAAATAGTTTAGAGGGTATTTTAGGTTAAACTTGGACACGTTGACAGAGTATATATCTTCTCAGTTCTTCAAAGAATGTAAGTTAAAAGGGACATCAAATTTGTCAGCTAGGTAGAAGTGTGTTTCAGCACTGGCTCCTCATTAGCCGACTGAGAAAAATGACACCTCAGTCTTTTCATAGCTGGTCTTCAGAGTACCTGCTTTTGACTGTGTGTGAGGCAGTAGAAAATAAAATTAAAATATTTACTTTCAATTCTTGTTTTTGTTTTTTAATTATTACCTGTGAAGAATTATATGAAGGTCAGTAAAATTTTTCCAGGTAGGACACAGAAAGGGGTTCCCTAAAATATCAACAAGCTATGGTTTGTACAATTTCCTCCACTGCTACCTGATGATACAGCCAGATCTTACTTGATGGTGCTATGGAGGGAATCTCTGTGTAGAGCACATTGCAGATATGGATTTATTGATGGGAGGGAAGGTGGCAGATATTTAAGATACTCAACTAAAGCAGCACACAACTTCCCTGCTCTCCACTCCCTTGGAGATCACTACACTCACATAATCTATGTTAAGCACTGTTGTTCTTGATAAGTCACTTTCAATTAAATTGCTCTCTCCAATAAGTGTTGACCGTTTAAAAAAAGTAAATATATTATTAACACAGTAAAATGTATTGATGTGTAATCTGACTTCAGTAATGCCCTTAAGTTTGCATGAAGAGCACAGAATCTTCCTACACCGTGCCTACATTAATGGGTTACACAACCGTGATTGCTAAGATAAAATAACTTGTTCCTATTTTATGTTCAATTTTAAAATGCACAGATTGTATTTCAGGGAGTGAAAGGTTTCACAAGCAAAGCAACAGATTGCACAACAAGTAAGGCGACAGGAGGGTGTAATATAAAGTCTGTCTTCTACTTGAAATTCTATTTACTACTTAACAATGTATGATAACCATCAGTTACGGCCCTAAACCGTTGCCCTTATGCAATTCCTCCATTCTTTTTCCATGGGACACCCCCGAGCATGAGACCCATCTCCCAGGCTGGCACATATCCTGCTAAGCACCCTTGGTCCCCTGCAGTCCTCCCTCTGCATGCCCCAGATCCAGCAGATAATTACCAATCACACCAACTATTACCCATTGCAACGACGGTGGTAGCTGATAATTATCAGAGGACTGCAACGCTGCACTCTGCGTGAGTTATGCTCGCTACACTCCTGCAAAGGGTGCCGCTAAAGCCTCGCCGATGTTGCTGATACCTCGGAGCAGCCGTGCCGGTGGGATACAGCGAGCTGATGCTCCCGGGTGGCGTCAGCGGGGTGGCATCCCGGGACACCGGCCGCTGCACTACACACCCCAGGGTGCAGCGCGCCCGCGCCCCGCCCCTGCCAGCGCTNTCCCGCGGCGCCGGGCGCTGCCTCCCCGCCGCCTCCCCTCAGGGCTGCCCGCCCGGGAGCCCGCCGCGCAGGGGGCAGCCGGCGGGGCAGAGCGGCGGCGCTGCCCGGCGGAGCACCATGCTGGAGTCCATCTGTGTCACCGGTGAGTGCCGGGAGCGGGGGGGCGCGGTCCGCCGGCTCGTCCCTGCCGAGCGGGGAAGCATCGCCCCAGCGGCGCCGCGGGTGTCACCTGGTCCCTGGGGACGAGGGTAGGGGCTCCACACCTGCCCGGCTCCAGGAGCGGGGGCCCCCCGGTGAAGAGAGGGAGTGAGCGCGTTACCTGCGGGCCCTGACCCTGCCCCGGGACACTGGGGAGTGTGGTGGAGGGACACCCGCTGCGCTGGAGCGAGGGACGGACCATGCAAGGGAGAATGCTAATAAAACTATTGCTAATTATATCTGCTGTCTTACACGCTTTGGCTCTACCCGTTGTGTCCTCAGAGAAGTTAACAAATCCTTATAGTATGCGTGTATAAAAAACTATATTATGACTATATAACGATGATATAGACCGGTATTTGGTGCCACGCAAAACCGCCATCCTCCGTGCTGTGTACATGTGGAATGCAGGAAAACCTACAATACAGTTGCTGCTTGAAAACAGATGTTCTCCTTGTTTAAATTTGACATCCTTTCATGTGCCGTTACTTCAGCTGGTCAAGCCAATGTTACTTTGCCATGGGGAAATCTGTCTACAAGAAATCTGCTGGAGGTGTCTTAGTGTGCCCTCATTCAGTACCCTTGCAATCATAACTAAGATCTCTTACAGCTACTCTTTCTCTGCATAATTGATATGCTGTTCCATCTGTGCATGGATATGACTAGAGTGTTACTTCTGATAATGGGAACAGAAATACAGTTCATGGGATTGATCCGAGCATCCCTGGAGATGTGCAATAGCCACTGCAATCTTAAAGGATGAGATTTCGTGAAAGATAGTTATTTGGAGTCCGTATCCCTCCATCAAATATTCCTGACTGCACCTGTGCTGCAGTAGAACAAGCCAGAGATCTACTGGGATGAGAGTTTCATCCTGTGCAAGCCTGCCTATAAATCAGTGTTCTGTGATTATATCCTGAGTTTATTAAATCAGTGGGAGTTTGTTGCTTGATTTCATTAGAGCCAAGTCTTCACTTTTACTGATTATTACTGTGCCCATGTAATTTAATTTGAAGGACCCGAATTTGGAGTCAGTTACATAATACTGTATTTCAATACAATAGAACCAAACATGAAGGAAACGGCTTGCAAGTCAGTCCATACCTTTTTTTTTTTTTTTTTTTTTTTTTGAGGTAGAAGGAGTCCATCTCAAATAGCACTGTCATTTTAAAGAAGAAAATCCAAACTGCCAATCAGTCCTATAAGTGCAGAGCTACTTACAAACACTGGCAGCTAATGAATCAGATATACAAGTTGGCTGATACCTGAAACCTGCCCTTGGTTTTGAAGTTCAGAATTAAAAGCTGAATGACAGATAACACCTTTAAAGGAGGAAAGTAAATAGGTGGATATTTGGGGGGGGAAAAAAAGTCTTAGGTTAAATGTATAAGTTCCCAATATCATACAGGCTCTAGTTAATAACTAAGATGCTTGTGAAAATATAAAGTAATTCAATGTCAGTGTTTTTACAGAAACTCATTGCCTAATTCTGCTGTTAAACCATTTTTAGTTATTATACACAGAGCTTCCTGTGCATTCTAGTTCAAGTTGCCCAACAGCTTCTGTCCAAAAAACTTTAAAGGTGTTTCCAGTGGTGAGGAAATAGAGTATAGGATTCTGGTCAGATTCTGTTATGCCTCAAATACAAGCCTGTACTGTTTGAGAGGCAGTGGAACATTACAGGTTTATATGCAACACTTTATGTTGCCTGCTTTTTTTCCTCTGCACACACAAACCATACAATCTAAAGCCCATAAACTACAGGGTGTTGTGAATCTATTTAAATTGTCTGAATATTGGAGATAAATATTTCTTTGTAAAGTAATTGTACCTTTGCACAGTGTGTCAAAGGAGGAGTCTTACTTGTCACATCAGTGTAACTCCTCATCTCTCAGTTTCAGACTTAACTATTGCTTGTAGATAGATCACATACATTATTTGCATTCTTATAAATTTGAAAATTCAAGTCAGCCTTGAAATAATTTCTGATTTTGAGCAAAAAGAAACTCCATCATATTCTAACATGGTAATGGTAGTCTGAAAAACAAAAGTAGTGGCTCAGACCATTATATTCCTTGGATAGGAGAAAGTCCTCCATGAACATGTTTGCTGAGCACCTTAGTCACACTTGCAGTTTGGAAAGGCCTTGTTCATTGTACATATATAACCTGAGTGACAGCTGCTTGAAAACTGCAGGAGCTCTCTGCTATTTTAGAGCAAGGCTAGCCAGACAGAGAGATTTGTGCCCACAAATACCTGTCATTAACCTCATTCCACCTATGGAACAGGTATTTAGGAAGCTGCTTGGATAGTAGCTGCCCTGTAGCCTAAAGGAAGGTATTTTTACAACACTCCCCAAAGTCTAGAAAAAGGCATACACTGGGACTTTCCCACGCATACTATTGACTTATTAGCTCAATGTATCAGTTTCTAAAGGATGGAGACCAATAATATAATCTGGCTCCCGAATATAACATAAAATCTAACATTTTTTCTAACAAGTAATGCCTGACAAGATTAGGCAGTGTCTGCAATAGTGCAAGGTTCAAGGCTAGTGACTGGGATGCAATTTATACATGGAGAGTGTTTCATTACTGCAGAATCGTCGTGAGATTTGTGGTTCCCATGTATTCTCTGCTAGCAGTCTTGGACTCCATCCCTTTTCCAGTACTGCTGTGACACTGGAATAGCTACCTGTATATAAATAGAATTTACAGGTAAAACTCCTCTTTTTGCAAAACTAAGCCTGTGTATTTTGAATTGTTCTGTGACACGTTGTACACTTGTGTCTGCAGGATGGAGTAAGTCCAGTACTGCCAGCTCTAGCTGATATCTTGACAATGATGGGATTTTGGCTAGGGCACAACCTGCTGTCTTGTGAGATTCTTTAGACTTACAGGGGTGGTTGCCTTTGGCTGGCTGCCCTGCCCACCTTACGGGATAGCAGAAGCCAAAAACCAAGGCTCTGAAGAGGGGTAGAGCCCCTCTTGGCCCAAGACAGACCAAGTTGCCATTAACAGGAGGGTTTTCTGTTCTTTGGTACCCTAATTGTAACAAAATGGGGACAGGCAGCACTTCTGTCCCCTCCTTGCTTATGTCTACATCACCTTGCTCTCCAAATGTGGCAGATTGTTTCATGTAATATTTCATCTTTGTCTCTAGGACCATGTTTTTATTAATGTGTTGTTGCAGAAAGAAACAAGATGGAGAATCTTTTAGGAAGAGACTATTTTTGTTGTGGTTTTTCAGGTTTTTTTTTATTGCTGGAGGACTTGTGTCTTTGTGACTATTGAGTGTTTGGAAGCAAGAAAAATGAAAAGAATCTTTGTACATAAATTACATGAGGAAAGTTCTCAAAGGTAACTGGAGTTCTGGGCATATGTTCTTTGACAGTTTTCTACTGCAAAAACAGAAATAAGTCAGGAAATTCAGATTTGTACTTCTCAGAATCCATGTAACACACATGGATGAGGTACAAAAGATAAAACCTATGGGATCTGTAGCGTGGTATCTGTATCCTGGTATGCAGGATAGTGTTACACCATAGCATGGTGGTTTTCAGTTTGCCTTTTTCATATTTTTTAGAAGTAATCTCCAGTCATCTGTCCAATGGTATCCCGAATTTAAAAGCTGGAAATCACTGCTAAGCAATCCAAACAATTAATCTGGGTTGATAATCCATTCCAACTGGCTACTTTATAGCAGCATGGTATCTCAGTACTTTTTGAAATACTGAAGCAGGTTTTCAGGAGGCAGGCTGTGCAATGAATTTGTTTTATATTCAGAATACTAGACCTCTTTTTCAATCACCAGGCATTGCTAATAATTGGAAACTCTTGGATATAGTAAGTCAAGCTTCCTAGAATACAGTATATTCTTAGTTTGGTTGATGCTGTCTGATTTACAGATGTGAGTTTAAAATATGTTATAACTTAAACAAATGTACTAGAGAAAGAACTTTAAATTTGGTGCTTTGCCACATAATTTTGACATAGTCTCAAATATTATTTTCTAATTTATTTTGTAATGATATTCAGAAGACTTTTACAACATTTTAGAACAGCAGTTATAGGACTTCTGTGAAAACTGCTTTGTTATCTATTATAATATTTCAGATTTGCTGGATTACCTGTTGATTCTTGTTTTCCAGCATAAATAGGCTGGAACAAATTCAGAAGAAAATTAAGGACAGCTACACTTAGTTTGGCAGCTGAAAAATCACTTTGCTACAAGTTTGCGCTTATAAAGTAACTACAGATTGGGGACAACTATTTTTGATATCAGCCATGTGCATGTGAAACCTGCCAGTGCATGTTCAGCACTCAACCACCATTTGTGACACTTTCAGGAGAATTCTGACTTATGACGTTCAGCGATTGTCTACATATAAATGCATTTATTACTGGCCAGCTGTACCTCTTAGCTCTGACGGCTTGCTGTCATGAGTTTTTGGTGTTAGGCTGACACAAGCCTTGGGGGAGGGAATGGGTGGTTTAAGGTCATTTTGAGTTGTTTCCTTGAATTCAGTTTCTGTTTCTTTCTTTTCTATTTATTGCTTCGTAGATACGTGTATGGTATTAGTTCAAATTATTCCATTATAGCAGCAATTTAAGGCTTCTATATTCTTTGTGGCTTTTAAAAGCTGTTTACTGGAGAAGGTGAAGTGTTAATGCCTCTAGTGTGATGTTATTTCTTAATCTATATTTTAAGAAGTAGCTGTGTAATTTCCAACTTCAATTTTGTCTAACTAAGCAAAGTCATTTGCTCAGAAATTTAATATGTGTTCAGACATTCTGGAAACCTTAGTTTTCATCTACCCTTCTTAAAAGTAAGGATTCACATACTGTAATAGTTGATACAAGTCTGAAGTCAATCTCAAATACTTGCCAAGAAATATGAGAGTGGTCATACTATTCTGTTGTCCAAAATATGTCTCTCTTATGTATTTAGTTTGATGTTGTTCTCCTTGTGATGGGGAACTGTGGTTTCTCACCACGACAGGTCATGGGAAAGCAAGATAAGCCATGTAGGCAGGTTGTCATGTATGTGATGAGAATGATCTGACACAACTTGAATAGGAATGCCAAGGAGCACGTTCTGTGCCAAGCATAGAAAGGGAATTCACAAACTTACCGTGGAAGAAAACTGAGTTTCCATAAGACACATTCACATGCTTTAGTGAAAGAGAATAATCTAATGCTTCTATCTCTCTTCTTTCCAGTGGAGGAAACACCCAGGCTGCAGATGACCCATTGTATGTTCATGCAAATAGGACCTCTAGTCTTTATGGTTTTTTACGAAAAGGATGGTTGGGAGAACTGAGAAACACAGGTTGATATGGAACTGACAGAGGTCCAACATGAAATGCGTTGTCACGGTGCTTATGTTGGGAGCAAAACCCAATGTTACTGTGAAAATAAAGCTGAAATTAAGCCACTGTCGATTTTTTCCCCCCCTTGGAGGCATTTAATGATATCTTGCTAATGTTCCATTCAGAATATAATTACTGTATGTAAAGTAATTACGGCTCAGCTATGTATAACTCTGGGATGAAGCTCAAATCCCTTTTGCAGGCTTTAATCATGCTCCAGCCATATCTCCTCTTCTGTGAATCCTTTTATTTTAGGTACAGAAGTAGGAAACATTTCTCTGTGGCACGATTTATTTGTACCTGTAGTGTCAGTTCACCTAATGTTCTAGGAGGAACTGGTTGTCGAGAGGAGGGGATGGTTAGAACCAGTGAAGCAAGGTCACTTCTCTCTAACAAGCCGGCACAAATGCTAAATGCGGTTTTAATCCTCAATAACTTTGCCGTGCAGCTGCTCTGCACCAGGGACCAGTCTCCCCCGTGGGCTATGCCACGGGTCACAGCAAGAAAGGAGGGTTCACTCATTAAAGAAAATTTGTTTGCTTCTTGCATTCATTTTAGTTTACAATGTTTCTTCTCCAGTGGTTTTTTTTTTTTAAGCCAGCTGTTACTGTAGAACAACTTTGATTAGATGAAATAACCAGTGTTGTCTTAAGGCTTTTCAGGAGTGCAACTGGCTGATCTCTCTTCTCTCTCCTCTTTAAATATAGCTTACTGTCTGTTTTAAGACTGAACACGTGAAACTGAAGTCTTTTAAATGTATATTACTATCCATACTCTGTTGTAAATTGTTCACTGTGGCTGGCCCTTCCAATGTTCTCACCCTTTTCTGAGAGTAAATTCGGTGAATCAGATTTTGCAGATGAGATCACACCAGACTGCTTGTATCGCAGCACAGATCCCCGTGGGACTTCACTGTAAATACGGCTCACATGCTCCTATACAGTTTTCTATTTTTTGAGTCATTCTTTATGCACACAGGAAGCCTTCCTTGCATGATAAAAATCAATCAGCTCAAAACTATACATTTGTTAATGTAGCAGTAAATGTTTTTGAAGCCCTGCAGAGTCTTTTTTAAAACAACTTAATTCTTAGATGCCAGCAGTGTTAGCTAAGCACAGTTGTGCATGGAGATGCAAGCATAAAATACTTGTTTAGCTGGATCTTACAAGTCCCAGTCTAATTGTTCAAAAGTGATATCCACACTCAGTTCTCCCCTATGCAGGTCAAGATTAATGTAATGTGACTGCAGTTAAGACATTTTGTGTTTCCTTTACGTTGCAGTTTTGAGTCCTTAGGATTAGTATCACTGTGTGAAAATTAAGTTTGTCTTCATTTTTTTCTCTTTTTTCCCCCCTTAAATGCAGAAAAACTTCACTGGCCTAAGACAGAGCTTTCTAGGAAATCACTCCTGAGTCTGGAGGTACATAAGCTGAACATTAATAATGAAAACAGCCTCCAGCACCCACCTTCTGGGATCCTTAAGGACATTTTCACCACGGGAACCAGTAGCTACAACGTCCTTCTGCAGAGCAAGGAGGAGAAGAAGCACCACACGCAGAAGCAGTCCTGCGCGCCCCACAGGAAGCACAGGAGAGCCC